>CAAKMY010036790.1:23133-46478 GCA_901111285.1 Corrigiola litoralis
TGATAAGAATCAAGTGGGACGGAGGGAGTACATGTTTACATATAGATAAGTAATGATGATTTTACAACACTCCAAGAGATGGTATTTCATATTGGGAAATTGAAATATTTTTGGGAAGTTTATTATAGGTTTACCAACCATAATATCAACAAGGTCGGACTCCCCATCTTATTGTTTTGTTGAGACAGTGGTTGACTGAGCTGTTACAGATATTCACTGTCTCACATGTCAATATAATGGTGCAAATATCAATAGGGAATGTGGGGATCAGACGCTCCCCACGTTTATATAATGACCATTCATACTGTTTGTGTCGGTTTAATCTTCGCGCTTAGTTGCTCAACTGCATTATCGCCACTTTTGCTCACCACTATCAGAAAAGAAAAAGAACTACATGCCAATTGCTAACCGACACATTTTGCACTTCAGTAATTAGTATTATAATATTAAGTAATTTCTTGACTTGCAGTTGCTTCTTGAAACTGAGCTTACTTCTGACTAGCAACATGGCATCATCATTATCATCATCTGCATTGGACAGCCAATCATCAATGAACACTAATGAATTCAAGTCTTATCAGCTAGATGATGAGCAGGATTTCTACAAGATTGCCTCCCCTGATGGATACATCTCCATTGTGGGCTTTGGCTCTCTTCTCTCTGGTAGGATTTTAACTTCCATCATTTCCATTGTCTTTTTCTGCATGATAAATGTCAGAGAATTGAATTATTGGGATTGAGTACGTTTTTTAATGGACAAAGTGCAGCTGTTTGATTAATATGGTAACTTTATCATGGCAAAGTTAAGATGTTTGATGGGTTTCTTGTAGGTGTGGTTGAGACTTGAGAATTTCTGTGATTGAATCTCCATAGCTAATCATATGTACTTGGCTGCAGTTACAGTTGTATCAGAAATGATGCACCATATTCTTTGTTAAACATGTAAATTTCAATGCATCTCGCTTTCAACCTAACAATACTCCAAAAGGCATTTCGCAGGTTCATACCCCATGAACTTATGTGTTTTAGAACCAAAGTATATATTATTGTTTGGTGTCAAGTGTCACTAGCCACACTCATCTGTATTTCCATATCTTTGCAATTAGAACGTTCAAAAGAATGCTTGTTGATAGGATATTAGTACCTCATCGATAGATTGTGCTTATGATGGTTATGGTTTTTGAACAGAGCGGAGTGCAAGGAGTACATGTCCAAATTTGATTAATTTTAGGATGGCGCGGTTGAGGGGATTTAGGAGGATTTTTACTCATGTGCCTACTGGGATCTTCGATCGTGGCAATCTCAAGCCTGGGACAAAGGTTTTTGATGATCTTCATTGCTTGTGATCCTCTTCAATTACATATGTATGCTATTTGCTAGTTGTTACCAATGCATATGTCATGGACATTTCAGGAGATATCGAGTCAAACTGTAGAGCCTTGTGAAGGGGAGGAGCTCATAATCACTGTGTTTGAGATTCAAAAATCTGAGGTACATTAATGTTTTGTGGTTTTGCATTTCTTGCCTCCTTAACAGCTTCCCTTCTCTATACTCAAATTGCAATCTTAGTAGCTCTTCAACATGTTGAATTCAGGTGCCTTCTTTTATTATCAGGGAGCTTGAATTCCGGTTTTTGGCTGTAAGTTCAAAACCTGTCCTTCACTCCGCAAGTATTATGTATCCCCATGAACTCATTGGTTTTTTTTTTTTTTTCAACAGGTATTGCCAGAAACACTGGAGGGGAAGCCTTTCACAAATCCAGCGGTGTGTTTAAGACTTTGAATGAACAGTTCGTGTCTTTTACCTATAATCTTCAAGTTCCGAATCAAGGTTTTTTCTGATGCAATTTAGTTGTGCAATGCTTCTTGTGGCAAAATCATAGGTTATATGTGCTCGGTACAGTGATGAAGAGTTCTTCAAAGAACGATGCAAAGGTATCACTTCTTTTTTCGCCAGTTTTGAATTCTTAGTTTCAGTGATCCCGGCATCTTTGTTACGATAACAGTGATCCTTTGTCAACTGCAGGAAGTAAAGAGATGTACCATCACCATTATGGACGCTTTAATATTGATAAGATTTGGAGGGATGACATTCTTCCTATTCGATTTTATTTACGACATTGGTAAGAAACGATAGAGAATTTCAATCTCTGGTATCATATGTCACTCATGCGTGCATATAACTATCGTGTGTTAGAATGTTTGCCATAGTTAAGATCTCTTAATGATGTATGTCCTTAATTCCTTAATGTTACAGTGTATTAGCAGCAAAAAGTCTTGGAGCTATAGCATATGACAACTTCTTAGACCATACATACCTTGCAGACCGTCAGACAACCATTCGCAAGTATCTGTCAACAACTGGTTCAGGTATAATGGAAGAGGAACCTCCTGAGTCCGTAAAGAACAGTTACAATGGTTGATGTCGGCAGGGTAACACAGCGTACTTGCTTTGTGTTTTCAAGATCATCTGGGTTACACAGTTTAACCTCCCTACTAGCTAGTAGCTATAGTATTATATATTGATAATGTCTGGGTTCCAAACCAACTTTAGAGTTCAGAAACCAGGTTATCTCAGGAATTTGTAAGCTTTTTTTTTTTTTTTTTTTTTGACAAAGCCAGAACTTGTAAACTGAAAACTCTATTATGGTACAGAGATTTGCTTGTCTCCAACCCCCCACCCTCCTTGTGAGAAGCGCAAAAGAGAATAACACTGTCAACTGATTGCATCTTGTGCTGCTTCAACTTGACTCAATAATAATAATGTCTTTTGTTACCTTAGAAATCTTATCTAATTACCTTTAGAAAGGAAGGTGTTTAAGGAAAGGGCTCAGTATAGAACAGATAACATATAAAATCTATAGGTCACTTTTCAGTGCTAACATTGCCTTCTCAGTCCCCTACATCCTCGGAGGAATGTAACAGTATCATGAATGTCAAGACATTCTACACATCTTATACATATCACCATTTCAAGTGTCAAAATCCACCATAAGTTATCCCCAACTACTATAACACACACCCCTAGTTCAGGTTTCATAATACTGCTGACTAACTTCCTGTCTAATGAGATCAAGCACAGAAGCTGATTTAAGATAAATTGAGGACGAACTTCTTCTTGCCTTTTCGCAGTTCGAGATATGGTAAGCAATCATTACCAGCTTTGTGTCATTCTATCATATATGTCAATGTGTAGCACCTAAATCCTTATCTCTAAAACCATAAATAGTTTGTGCATTCACCATCCCTTGTCGTAAGGGTTCACAGTTTCCATATATAGGTAACCGCACATGATATCTGCTAGTACTTCGGAGCTCACTGCTGACTGAAGCTATATGACCTATCCAAATTTAAATTGTATTTAAAAGAATCCGACACTGAATACCGTTATATACATTTCCACTTAGAGTATAATTTCCCGTAAACACTCGAATCATACTGTCTCACCATAAGTTATACTGTTATAGTATGACATATAGGCTTTCCAGATAAAAAGGTGATTTTTGATAGAAATTTTTGAGTTTTCAGCATTTAGAATGATAAAGTATTTTTGCAAGCTCACATCAAATTTTAAAAGCTTCTCTTTTTATCATACAAGCTCACTTTTTAATCTTGAAAGCTCATGTCTTAATATATTATTAACTTATAATCAGACTGTTCAACCCAAATGCTTTTATATTCTCACCTGTATGTAATGATCATTCATTATTGTTGTTGTCGGTCTAATCTTCGTGCTAAGATGTGTAAAAAGACACCAGCTGACCTTTGCTGCATTATTGCCACTTTTGCTTACCACTATTAGAAAATAAAAGAAAACACCCAACTGAAACACATTTTGCATCATTAGTAATAAGTAGTACTGTATTAAGTAATCAGTAATCTCTTGAATTGTAGCTGCTTCTTACTCGTGTTCTAGGAACTGAACGAACTTCTGTTTAACTACTTACTCCTGTGCTAGTAATACTTCTGTTAAGCTCAGAACAAATAATCAGACTACCAAAATGGCATCATCTTTATCATCATCTGCATTGGACAGCCAATCATCAATGAGCACTAATGTATTCCAGTCTCATCAGCTGGATGATGAGCAGGATTTCTACAAGATTGCCTCCCCTGATGGATACATTTCCGTTGTGGGCTTTGGGTCTCTTCTCTCTGGTAAGAGTTTAACTTCATTATTTCCTTTTTCTTTTCTACCTTTTTTATAGATGTCATAGAATTGTTACTCAGAAAACATTAAATCACAGGTCCGAATCCCCGTCTATCACTTGTAATGCGCCTTTGCGCCTCTATAGACAAAAAGAAAAAGAATTCATTGTATCTTACTTCCAAGCTTACTCAATTTTAGAAGTAAATATTAATGTTGGTGTCAAGTGTCACTAGCCACACCCATCGATCTTTCCATATCTTTGCAATCTTGTTAAGCTCTCTGATGTAAGTAGTTAGTAGGTCCAAGTAAAAGGCTTAGTGATAGGATATTACTATATCAGTACCTCATTGATAGATTGTGCTTATGATGGTTTGGGTTATTGATCAGAGCGGAGTGCAAGGAGTACATGTCCCGAATTGATCAACTTTAGGATGGCGCGATTAAGGGGATTTAGGAGAGTTTTTACTCATGTGCCTCATAGAATCTTCGAGCGGACCCCTATCAAGCCTGGGACAAAGGTTCTTGAATATCTTTTCATTGCATTTACTCTTTAATTTTCCATCTGTATGCTTTTTGTTACAGCTGTATTTATCGTGGACATTGCAGGAGATATCGAGTCTATGTGTAGAGCCTTGTGAAGGGGAAGAGCTCATAATCACTGTGTTTGAGATTCAAAAATCTGAGGTGCATGTGCATTTATGATTGATATTTTCTGGTTTTGCATTTCTTGTAACCACTTCCATGTGTATGCTCTTCAACATGTTTGTTGTTGAATTCAGGTGCCTTATCTTATTAACAGGGAGCTTGAGTTCCGGTTTTTGGCTGTAAGTCCGGATCTGTCATTCAGTCCTCGATATTATATCCCCATGTACTTATTTGGGTATATTTCTTTTTTCAACAGATATTGCCAGAAACACTGGAGGGGAAGCCTTATACAAATCCAGCGGTGTGTTTAGAACTTTGAATGAACAGTTTTTTACCTATAATCTTTATGTAATGAAACAAGGAATTTCCTGATGCGATTTAGTATTTGAATGCTTCTTGTGGCAAAATAACAGGTTGTCTGTGCTAGGTCCAGTGATGAAGAGTTTCTCAATCAAAAATGCAAAGGCAATCACTTTTCTTTTGCCAGTTTTCAATTCTTAGTTTCAGGGATCTCGGCATCTTTGTCACTGTAACTAAATAGAGTATTCCATGCATCTTCTCGGACCATAAAACACATTTAGGAACTGCTGGGTGCTGGGTTTTCAAAGTTGATGCTTCTAGTGATCTGTCTATGTTATTACATTCACGTTTCAGTGTCATTGTTTGTTAATCTGAACTTTGTTTCTCTTCGGTATTCTTCCAAAGAACCACATAATAATGATCCTTTATTAACTGCAGGAAGTAAAGAGTTGTTGCATTACAATTATGGGCGCTTCAACATTGATAAGATTTGGAGGGATGACATTTTTCCTATGCGATTTTATCTGCGACATTGGTAACGTTTAAGAATTTCAATCTCTGATATCATTATGTCACTGAGGCGTGCATGTAACTATTGACTGTTTGAGTATTTGCCATAGTTAAGATCTAACACTAATGTATGTCCTTGATCTCTTGATGTTACAGTGTCTTAGCAGCAAAAAATCTTGGAGCTGCAGCATATGACAACTTCTTAGACCATACATACCTCGCGGACCGTCAGACAACCATCCGCAATTATCTGGCAACAACTGGTTCAGGTATAATGGAAGAGGAAGTTCCGACTCTCTTCAAGAACAGTTATAATGGTTGATATCAGCAGGATAACACAGCATACATGCTTTCTGTTTCCAAGGTCATCTGGGTTACACAACTTAAAGAGCTTTGCTAGCTACTACGTATTATACATTGATGATATCTGGATTCCTATCAGATTTAGAGTTCGTAAGCCAGGTTATGTCAGTGTGTAGTTGATGAATCCTTATTTGTGAAATTTGTAAGTTCTTTTCCTTTTTAAAATAAAGCTGGCAGTTGTAAGCTCGAAAGCTAAAACCTCTGTTTACTGTGGAAAGATTTGCAATTGATTGGATGATCTTGTATTATTGCTTGCTATAGCTGAATCTTTCTTCCTATTAATAAGTGCTCAAGATTTGAAACTGCTGCTCCGTTCATGAAAAGCATTCCTTTAATTATGATGGATGATGTGTTTTACTTTTTCTAGAACCAGAGCTTCTCCTTTTGAGAAGCGCAAAAGAGAATACTGTCAACAGATAGCATCTTGTGCTGCTTCTACTTCTGTGAAAAATGATCCTACACTGAATATACACATCCACTAAAAGTGAATGTCCAGAAACCAAGGGCAGATCTAAGGTTCAACAATAGGGGGTAGTGATTCTATTATTTTTGTTATAATTTTGTATCGTTTCTACAGTAATCTGTCATTTTCTAACATTCGTCATCAATTTTACAAATTTTGAGGGAAGCATATGCTAACCCTTGCTACCATGTAAATCTGCCACTGCTAGTAAAACTTGGGTCAGACATTTTAAAAGCTTTTATTTTAATCTTATAAGCTCATACGTATGACTGTAACCCAAGTGTTTATGTAAAAGAGCAAAAGGCAAGCAGTACTAGTTCCCAACATCAATCACTTTTCAAGTTACCATGCAACCATGACAAAAAACAAGAATAAATATAGCAGTCGCATATTTTAAATGGTATTAACTTCATCTTGTTATGTGGCACATATGAGCATTTCATCATTATCAAGTTCACTTATAAGTTGCTCCATCATTTTCCTATACATGGGCATGTAATGATCATTAATCATTGTTTTTGTCAATCTAATCTTACTATACAAGTGTCGAGGTGTCTCATAGATGCCCACACGTTTTTCAACCACATCATCGTCACTTGAGCTATTAATATCAGAAAGACAAACGCATACCATATGCATGACACGTCCAGGTGGATAAAAATGGTGGTTTTCCACAATGTCAGAAGAGGATATGGGTTTCTTACTCTCCACAGCATCAGCCAAAACATTTGCCTCTTCAGTAATCTCTTGAACTGCGGACGCTTCTTCCTCCTGAGCTTGCTCCTGTTTCTGAAGCTCCATCTCCAGCTGGTACCATAGTTCACCTTCAGTAGCAGCCTCCATTGTTGACGTGGTAATATCTCTGTCCTCTGCCAGGAGTTGATCCTCCTCCACTTCTGAGTCAATATCACGTCCTGAACCATCATTTCGTGAATTGTAATCACCATTCTCCATATCAGTGTCTCCAACAGTATCTGTCACGAGAGCTTCTGATGTGCTCGCAGTGATTAATGAGACATCAGCCATATCCTCTTCGTTAGTTTCCATTGACTGCACCACATTCCGACGTCGTGCTCCAATGCATGACCAAGAAGACAAAGTTGAACGTGTACGGACAACGGCTTGTGCAACATTCTGAGCACGTTTCATCACAACCTACATAGAATGAAAAATGAAAAAGGCCAAAGCTTAGTTTCTGTGTATAAAAAAAACCGTTCGTTGCTACAAACTCCCAACCCAAATCCTGTGTCCTAGCAAAACTGATGAGTCTCAGTCTCTCAGGCCTTATGGCAGGAGGGTAGAATTAGTTCAGCTGAGCTTTAACACTGTTTTGAAGTAGGATGTGGACTGTGGAGTACATCGAATTCAAAACTGTTGTGAAAGTAGGATATAAACTGTATATTGGAATCCTCCATCCTGTTTTTGTCCCATATGTCTTATCAATCAAATAAATAAAGCTCTATTTAGCCCATCAGGCAAACCCTGGGTACTACATAAGGTCATCACAATTAAAAATCTGATAAATTACCTGAGTACCACTCGAGACAGGCCGCAAAAGCGCACCAGCACCTGCAACCCTTGCCTTTGCAGTGGTGGCTATAGATGGTAGACGGGATCCTATGGCAGACGCTGAGCGGTAGACGACATTTAGGACTCTAGTTCTCTCAACTTGATCACGCAGATCATTTAACCAAGACGAAGCTGTCACCTGATCACAAGTACGTGGAATGTTGGCACAAGAAGCAATTTATTCGAGTCTATAGAAGTATATGGGATTAAACTGCACCTCAGAGCGAAGATTATCAATAGATGCAGTTGAGAAGGTAGGCACTAAATCACAACCATTAATGATTGTAGTAATGAAATGCTTGCCCGATTCTGCCAATTCCCAAGTCATACAAGCAGCTGCAAAAATCGACTTCACAGTCAAGCACTCAAGCAACTAGAAGAAATTTTCGAGAACATCCAACTGATAGAAACAAAACTACTGCTTTATAAAAACCCAAAACATTTGAGCCACTAATGATTTCTTGCAGAGAAACAAGCATTCAAGAACACAGCACCATCCCCCCTCCCCCCCCCCCCCAAGGAGAGGGGAGAGGGGAAGAGCATTGGGTGGCATCAAAACAAGATCAGTCAAAAGACATTGCAGAAACCTATAATGATGACTTCACGATGTGCAAAATTGGAGTTACAGTTGAGGCATGTACCAGGGGCAAATGTTACACAAGTACTCGAAGAAAACTCTTTTTGTTCTCGGAGAATATATGTCAACAGAGCAGCAGTCCCACCACCAAGGGAATGACCAACAATCTGAAACAAAAGAAAAGGACGTGAAAAGATATTCGAGCCTGCAGTTTTTCCCCTATTTTCTCTTCTCCTTTTTGGATTTTTCACAAGATACCGCTAAACTTTTCTATAATTCAAGGGGCCATGTCTCTAGTCTCTTCTATATTTCACGTGGTACCCTTACTGTTTGTAAAATAATTCACAGCATGGCCAAAGTTAACTTTTCAATCAACTCTATTATCTTGTACGTTATTGACACACACCCAAGTCAAATTTATAAGGCACCAAAACAAAACAGCAATTATAGGCATTTCTTTTGTGTCCATATTTTGAATGTGAGTTATACAACGATAAACAAGTGTTTGTGATAATTTTGAGTGTAAGTCATTTTACTGAATTATGGCGTTCTCTATCATATCATCTCTCTTCCCTCCCAATATTTTGTAGCAAAAGTTTCTTTGCACCAGCTATTTTCATCATTCGAGATCAGGGGACATACATAGGCTAGTCCTATTAAATTTTGCATGGTTTGTGACAAAATATGCCTAACAGAGCATGATCAGGTGTAGTGCAGCCTGCAGTTTATATGATGTCCAGGCAAATGAAGCAGGCATTCCATAACCATATGTGATACACTAACTACAATTCATGTAAAACAAACAGTATAATTTACAAATACATATCCTGATAATTGGACTCCCTGGATCTCAAATAGATCTTCCCATATTACTTTGAAGAGAGAGAGAGAGAGAGAGAGAGAGAGAGAGAGAGAGAGAGAGAGAGGGGTAAACAATGCAAAAGAAGTGCATGGGCATGTGTAAGTGGTGTTAAAAGGGACACAAATTTGGGACAAGAAAAAAGGTCAAATAGAACTCTTGATTTCGGACTGAACAGAAACAGATAATAATGAAAAGGCAAAGATCCCGCAGCCAGCGAAGGCTAAGCAATCAAAATGCAACGATTACCTTGATGCTATAATCAGAATGTTCACTCAAAGCCTTCGTGAGGCAAGGAGTACTAAGCTTTGCTATCCAACGAGCAGCAGCAACCATCCCACAATGAGCATACCCCAGAATCAAATTGCTGATCCCGCCATCATGTAATACAGAATGATGAAAAGGAACCACAGCGCCAGTTGCTGCTGTAAGTGTATCTTTTATACTATGGGTACCCCGAATCAACAAAAGGAGGCATTTGGCATCATGATCACTTACTATTGTGAAAGCAGGCTTCAGAAGCTGAAAACATTGTACAACCTTCATTAAAATAAGAAACAACATTTGCGCTTTAAAACATCAAGTACAATGAAATAACAAAACTGAAACAACTGCCAAATACACTTCAAAATAGCTGCCTAATAAAATATTGATGAAAAAAGTTATAACCTTATATAAAAGTCTGTTGCAAACACTACCGTTTAATGGAAATCCATTAAACATCGTTTAGTTGCCATAAAGTCGACGAAAAAGATCGCCATTTGGTAAGCTAGCTGTTTGAAAGTAGTGATAATTACAAGGTCACAGATTATCAAAAAAGCCAGTCTAATTTTAAGCTAAAAATAGACCTAGTCACCAATTGAGAGTGGCTACTTTTATTAATACGGGCAAAAAAGTGACCACTTTAAGCCAAAAGTGATGACTAAACGGTGTAATTTTAACTCAATATTAGACGGTATCATACAAGACTATCTATTAAAAGGTAATATAGCATTTGACAAGTTGTATATACAGTCGAGGTAGTATTGACAAACTTTTCGTTTTTTTCTTAATAATTTTTTTCAAAGCATAGTGATTTTTAAACTAACTTTCCATACAAGGTAGTAATTTCCAAAAGCTATATTAATTATTTAATTTGAAATCTTGGTATACATTAGGAATTGCTATCAATTTTTCTTAAAAAGATAGCACCATAGAGGCCAAGGAGATTAAAATTGACTTCCTGTCCCTATAGAAACAATTTATTTATCTGCATGAGACTGTTAAACAGTATAATAATACTGGCATGCAGAGATATCTCTCAAAGCCCTGATTCCAATGCATTATAGATGTAGATTTTCGTCAAGACTACGATATAATGTTGACAAGACAAACAAATGCTCCCAGAACCATTCTCGTCTATCATACAACAGCAATGGAGGGCCAGAAAGAATTTACTCACACCAGCTTTGGGCTGCTTAAGAAGAACATTTGCTTCCGAGTATCCAGCAGAGTCTAAAAATACAGGAAATGGCTTCTTGGAGAAAAGCATGCACAAGGTCAACAGCCTCAGGTAATAATTTAACTCCGCCACAATTTCAGGACCTGTAAGCTGCACACAATCACTTCCCGCATACACACTGCAGACTTGTAGATCTCCCTGCAAAATTGCAACTTTCAGCTGACACATAGTGACAGAAAGGAAAGCTCAAATACAGCGACAACAAAATACACTAGAACTAAACAGGATGCCTCATACTGTAACTGGTGATCAAGTTCAATGCCAACTCAATAGCTACACCTCAATTTGTGTTTCATATTAGTATAGTAAAATGTTGTGAGCAACACTTGGAGTGACCATTAATATGTCAAAACTTTGAATACTACAAAGAAGCTCTAAATTACAAGTGTCACTCAACATCAGAGTTTGAAATAATGACAAAGTAGTGTCAGTCAACATCAAAGAGTTTGAAATAAAGACAAAGTTCAGACATTTGTGTGCAAGTTTTAGCCTGGTTGAGATATTGAGGCCAAAGAGTTATTCAAGAGAGAAAACTTTCAGAACATGCAATTTTTTATGATTTATTTTCATTCTTCATCACTGTGACACTGGACTAATCAACATAAGCTTAAAGAGACTGCCAGCCTGCCAGTATAAGGACTTCTTACTAGCAAGTGAAAACCAGCAGGAGCACAGCTAAATAGCACTACATATAACAGCTGATCTCCCTCTCTATTCATCTACTTTTCACCCCCTATCCCTTCAAACCATTCTGCACAACTGTCAACTCCTTCACCTACCTTGATACTCAGTGTCTCGTCTATAAACCTGAACTATGAAAGTTATCATCAGGATCGTCAACATATCAGCTCTGAATAACCAATAGTTATGATCACCTAAATAACGAAAGTTGGAAAGTCTGAAACACAATGAACAGCACTTGTGCACTATTGCGACAGTCGACAGAAGTTGAAAAGATGGAGGAACAGAGCAAACGAAAGAAAAAAAAAAGAGTGTAACAATCGCTTGTTTGTCAAATGACTTAAACTGAAAATAGGAATTTGTTGTGCAAGGGGTGACGTTACCACTAAACTTATATTTTAGTCTCCTGATTCCATACTAATGTGGGACAACTCTTGTCACACACAAACGGGAACTTCCATGACCAATGGAAAGAGTCTTCTAGTGTTCTTACGAGCATTTCCTAACTACACTTGTTCTTTTCAAGTGGAAAGCTCTTGACATATACCTTCATATGGGTCCACTATTAGCGCATAAACCTAACATAGTTACTTAAAATCCACCCGTTCAGTTCCATTCAGTTCGCTCTTTTACCACAAACTTACATTTTCCTAGAAAATTGTTTCCCCCCAAAACCAAACTAATCCTTACATAGAAAAGAAGTAGGCCTCTGAATTTCTCATTTCGACCAACTACCATGGTTTTCGGATGTGGCTGTCGCTTACGAATTCGACAACTTTGATCACCAAATAATCAAGCTACAATCTAACAACAAAAACTGACCAGCACAAATCCTTACAAAAGACAGAGGGACGTGGTCATCAATCAGGTTAAAGTGGTCACTTTATACTAACATAAACTGCAATAAAAGTGACCACATTCAAAATTAAGCTAAATCACGACCACTTTAAGCCTGTCTAATTTTTAAAATTAAAATTAGATGGTCTTATACACAAACACATCAAACAAAAATTACATCAGAAATCAACTTAATCAAAATAAATTAACAATAATTAAATTAAACTAAATCAACAAGCTGATCATTAAATTAAATTAAATCCAACAAACCACAAACCTGCCTCCTCATAAGATAATTAATCCCAAACGCCAAGTCCCCAATCGGCCACTTCCCCAACGTCTCCGAATACGTAAACCGCAGCGTCTCCGACAACGTCGACATCGTCTCCAACCACGTCGCCGGAGCTTGCGCCGGCCGCCGAGAAATCTTCCGCCGCCGCGACTTCGACTCACCGCCGTCGACCCCACCACTCCGACCACCGCCCTCCTCCATCGCCGCCGCCGCCTTCGCCGCCGACCACCGGCGACTCAACGCGTACAACACTATCACGGCTCCGGCGGCCGTCGCCATCGTCGCCGTCGCCATTTCCGGCGACAATCACACCCTAATTTAAACCCAATTTTTTACAATTTAAAAATGAATTAAATTTATGATCTTCATTAAATTGATTTGATTTTACTACGATTGAATGGATTTGGGTTATTGGGTAAGTGATTGATTGTTGAAATGATGTGGGATTTTGGATTAATTGGAAAAATTAGGGTTTATGAATTTGAGGAGGAGAGAGAAAGTGGGAGGGAAAGAGTATTGGGAAAGGAAAGGTGAGTAACGGATTTGGGGGGGAAAAGCCGTTACTACGAAATTACTGTAATGCCCTTGATTTGTATTTTTTTTTTTTTGTGTGTGAAATGCAATATTAGTGTAATGTTTATGTGTCATTAATTTTTAATTAAACAAAAAAGGATATATATACTAATTTAAGGAATTTGTCAATAGATTAAGTTTATTGGGTCATTTTTACCATGTGTAGATTCGTTAACATTCGTGAAAAAATAGAAAGTAAAAAATGTTATTTGTAGTTAAATACTACTCCTAATATGTATAGTGAGCTATTCGGGCTATTGGTGGTCATTTTAGGTAAGGAAGTAAGGTAGGTTTAATTTTCACTTTAAAATCGATCATTTTTTAGAATCATTTTGAAAGTTGAATAGGGTGTAATATCTATAAGTTTTGTAAATGGGAGATATTCATAATTTTATAGGATTTTTTCATGAGGTTATAACATTTGATAGTGAATTTTAACTTTCAAGTACTCATTCTAAACAATACAAAAAATAAATATCACGTTATGATATCATCATATGTATGGGATGATGTTACAATTGACCTACCTACTAGAGAGATGATTAAGGGTTTGAAAGTACCATCTTCTCATTAAGATATTGTTCTCATTAAGATATTGGAAATTCGAGTCTAATTTTAGTCTTTCTACACTTGGATAAACCATTGAATTTTTTTATAATATAATGGATAAGCTCAAAAGGGTAGGGGTGTTTAAGGAGCAAGTTTAGGGTGGGTGTGAAGTAAACGGAAGGAAATGTGTAATGTAGGTAGGACTTGGAGAAGGTGCACGTTAAACAACACGGGGATTTGAGCAGTGAAAAGTAAACATGGAGTAAGGGGTAGGGAGATGAAGGATAAGGTGAATTTACATTATATTTAAACAAACTTTACTAGTTTATGTATGTGGTCGGTCCATTGGAATTAATAATAGTAGCATTATCATGTATTATGCAACTATAATCGTATCTTCATGCTAATAATCTATGGTGGAGCCGTGGACCTTATATGTGTCCTAACAAATAACAATGACTCTATAAGTAGGTTCTCCATAGAAACAGTTAAAAAAGATGGATCAATTTATAAATTAAATCATGATTTTATTTAGAGCTTGCAAATTGTAATACAATAACACTATACGTCACTAGAATTTTTGAAAGAAACATGTGATGAACCCCAACTACGAGTACATCCATTTGATATTTTTGTGGTACATGTTGAACAAAAATTGAATATTAGACACGAAATCGAACACAAATGGCCCATCTATCTGAATAGTCAGTTCAATTGGTATAGAATTTGATGACTAATATTTATATGTTATTGCCATTGATTAGCTATAAACATGAAGGAAAATTATACATATTGGGTCATATTCATCCAAATTAGTGTTAGCGGGATTCGAAAATATCTCCATCGTTAGAGGCCAATCAAGATCCTATATATGTTAAAAAATAGTAAACAAATTAAATACTACTCCGTACCTCATACGGAGTAAGTCATAACATTACCATTGTCAGAAGCTGAAACTCGTAGCCAGGTAAATAACTAGTGCAAAGTGGGATGGATGACAAGATTAGTTTATCCATATTGATCAGCATGGTTCAATTGAGAAATTATGGAAGAAAAACATCACTACTACTCCCTCCATTTCCACCAATTCTTGTCATTTTTCAAAATATGTGAGGGAAAATTTGAAAAATGATAAAAATTGGTGAAAATGGAGGGAGTATTATATATGATACGGTTTTAAACGCCTAAGGAACCTACTGAGGTACGTAAACGACACACAAAAAAATGTCAGCGAGCATGATATGAGCTACAGAGTTTGGTCTAGTTTTCTAGGCCCCTGCACAATTTCAGTCTTCGATACAATGTTGACAATAAGAAGAAGAGAAACATGGCCCTTGGCTTCATCGAGCCCGTGCCCGACTGCATCGAGCTTCTAATCACATGCAGATCAAATTTATGTTTTCTACGTTGCTAATGTTCCTAATGCTGACACTTTCCATTTCCTATGTACAAGCTTGTCAAAGGAAGTTAGGAAGATGACCATGGCCGGACTCTACCATCCATTTATAATAACATACGGAGTATGATAATGCTCATTATTACTACTCTACCACCCTTTGAGAGTTTGAGTATCTGTAATTTAGCTCTTTTCTAGCTAGAACATAAAAGGTTGGCAGTATTGTTGGATTTGAATGTAAATTTTGTCACCACTTGACCACACTTGAGGTACAAACAACATTAAAGATCGCCACGAGAAAATTCTTTAGGCAAAAGAAGGATAAAAGAGAGTGACTATGTATGTTGATGACCATCATTTACTAGATGCACCAGGTTCCTCGTGTCAGGTCAGAGACAGCTTCTATGATGATCAGTAGTATTCGGCACTAATGTTGATCAGTACTAGTACAATCAGACTGCTGCATAGACACAGTAAAAGACGATAGTGAAAATTTAAGTTATACTGTTACTTGTAATTCAGTAAATTCACCCATGTAGATTATTGTAGGGCGACAAGATATGACAAATTCTGCTTTGGTTTAGGCTCATGCGGAGCACTTGTTTTTCTTCATGATGTCCATGTAACCCAAACAGTAATCTAACCAGTGGTCCAGTAATATTTGACAACTCCTCTGTAACATAAATGAAAGAGTTGGCCCCCTTGTCACCCTAACGAGTCCACTCCAACCATTCCAATGCAAAAACTTATAATTGACAACCTTCTCCTGGTGCATGTAAAAGAACAACTCATTCTCTCATCATTTCTTGTTTCCTTTTCTTTTCATTGTAGAAGATTAAAACTCAAGAAATTAAACAAATTATACCCTCAATTATTTGGGCAATATTGTAACACATTAACATAATCCTCCCACCCAAAATTTCCTTTTTCAAGGATCAAACCCCCTAAATTGCAACACATTAACATTGTGTTATATGAAGTATATATGAAACCACATCATTACTATTTTTCTATCATCTAATGAAAATTTGTAACCATGAGAATCAACCAAACATTATGAAAGTGGAATTTGTGGAAACCCCTTTTATTTTCCAAGGAGACTTCAAATTTGGAACGTTGAGGAACGTTACAACGTACAAATGCATCGCTTGCCCCTAGAGAATAAACGAAAGTAAGGTCAAAGAAATGTGGGATTAAGGAAGTAAACTATTTTGGCAACTGCCACGTGGTAAATTCAATTACTTGCTACTAGTATTTTGTGTTTTTTGTATTTCTTGGTAGGAAGTATTTTGTACTACTACAGTACTATTACTAGTAGTTCTTTCCCACCAAATGACTAAACTAAACTAATCGTATTCCAAACACACATTCAAATGATCCCCTTCTTTTTCTTAACCGCTCCACCCTCTCTCCCTTGCCTTTCTCTTATCTTTCTAAAAATTCTCTTTTTTCTGCACACACATTTGTAAGTTGCATACTATTTCCTCAACAATATGGTGAGAGTGATGAGGAAACAAGAGCCATATACTAATAACGATATCAAATCTAACTTAGCCATTGACACTTATAACATCTACCAAAATTCTCGCTTGTCATGCATTCATCGTAATCGTAATGATAACCAATCTCCCTTTGTTGATTGGTACTTGATTCTTAGAGTAAGCATCTTTTTTCTTGCATCTTTTTTTTTCTTCTCATAAGGGCATTTCTTGATGTGTTAGTGTTTTCGTCATGACGTACAGGTTGGAGAAGATGCAAGCATTGACATTGTAAGGAAACAATACCGTAAATTTGGTACATATCTTGATCCTTCCCTTCTGTTTTGATAGTTTGCGTTTATTAAAATTTCGCTTCACATGCAACTTGCAAATGCGAATTATCAAATGGGGCGGATAGAGTATCATTCATTTGTTCTTGACATTGTCACTATTAACATGATGACTGTGATCATAACATCATATCCAATATATTAGTTTATGGTTGTACACTATGTATCAGCTTTGCTGCTTCATCCAGACAAGAATAAACATCCTAAGGCAGAGTTTGCATTCAAGCTCATTTCCCAGGTAAGTCTTTTCTTGTATGTTGTATCCTGTTTATCATTCAATAATTCATTGCATCGGTTTCACCAAATGGTCAAAGGATAGTATGTCGTTACGTTGTAAGTCTTTTCTTTTTGTTCTTTTGTAAAGAACACAGACAATATTGTTGATGTTAGGCTCATGATTAGAAGAAAACTATATCATTATATAAATGAATGTGTTCTCAGGGTCAAGTTAACATATCAAACCTGGTTGCTAGGATTAGGATTTAGGAATACCCCACATGTTCTTACCCACCCACAATGTGACACAGGTTAACAGAAAACACCCTATATTTGAACAGTTGACTCTAACTTAATTAACCTGTATGTAGGATTGATTTTGTTGCATGATGATTTGATATATGTGGTGCACTTGGATAGTTGGATTATGTCTCAGTTGAAATACTAGTGTTAGGAGAATCCCATCAGTTACAAATACCATGAAGACCATTCATTACAATGCATTAAATTATCAAAAGAAGAAATGCAGGTTAATTTTCCACAATTAATGGAGATTGCGAGTTATAATTAGGAATATATTCATTGATTAGGCCTCAACTATTAGCTTAGGCTTTTGCGGTTTTCTTACATGGTGCCAGAGGCTTAATTGAACGAGAGGTCTCGAGTTCGAATTGTGGGAAACCCCCATGCCGCGCAATTGAGAAATTCAATAGAAGTTGTGGAGGGCAGATGCCCTCGTGTGTCCATCATTAACTTAAGTTTTTGGTTAAGTTAGTCTTCTAACAGTTATACCATATTGATTGTTTAAATATATAGAAAGAAAGAATGTCATAGAGCAACCTAGCTAGTAGTCTAGAACTAATATATTACTTTGCTTCAAAAAAAACTAATATATTACTAGTTTTGGCTTTGCGCGAAAATAAGAAAGTAACAACACTCAAACTCTTTCTTCAAACATCTTATTTTTGGAAGAAGAGTACTTTTTTAATGTTGATGTAAAGTATGATGAAATTTTGTGCAAGATGAAGTGCTGAAGGCGTAGACCTAGAAGCATTCTTTTTGAATGGTTCACTGATGGAGAACTCAGTTAGGAAAACCATACAATATGTTTTTGATACTTACAGCTTACCAATCGTGAAATTGATGGATGGTGATCAGTGAATTTTATATATCTTTAGAGACCAGTTCTTATTAAGAGATTATCCTACATGACAAGGATGTAAGCATCATTATGACAAGCTTATGCTGTTTAAAGTAGGCAGAAATTCTCGGTTGGTTTTGGTAACTACTGTACGTAAGCCTGCAACGTATGTACATTGTTTTTGTTTTTTTTTTTGGTTTTTTTGACAAAGGTTAACTCAAAGCAGTAAATAAAAAGAACAACTAAATGCCCAGCCCAAAAGTCCTTGCGCTATTTGTCAAACACCAGGTCGTGGCCAAACATTGTACATACATTGTTAAATGTTACAAGCATCATATAGGCCAACCTTGAAAGTTCACTGTTACTGTCATGTTTTGCAGTCATTTTTTGGCTTTCTTGACTGTGGTTTTGGTGCGTATGGGACATTACGATATTAGGAAAACATCTAAAGTCGTAAATTAATTTGCAGGCATACGAATGTCTCTCTGATGAAGCTAGAAGAAGTTATTTCAAGTTGGAGAGGTGGAAAAATATGTGCACTAAATGCAACAAAAGCCCACGCAGTGTCATTTCTTCCCCTACTCGTCCAACACACACTTCTAAGACCGCGAAAGGCTCACCAACCACAGCCGGAAACTCAAGATCTTGCAATACACAGCAACATGTCAGGGGTATCAATGAGCAAATAAAAGAGGAAGCCAGGGTAATAGAGGGCTGCATTAAGGTCAATCAAGGTCCTAAAACCGATTATCCGGTTTTCGAACCATCCAACTATGCACACCTAGGCTATCCACACAGAAGAAATCGCTATGTATTCGACAAGAAAGCTGCTGGTTTCTGGGGTGTGCAAAACAGAAATGGTATTCTAGATTTTGATCCGAGAAGAGGCAGGTGTGAAAGCCCCATTTTTGAGCTTAAAAAGGATTGCAGAAACATAAATATCAACTCTGCATGTGTTGGTTCATAGGCTACATTTGTGTTTAAATTCATTTATTTGGCTTATCTACAGATGGATCGTTTTATGAATCCTCTGTAGCCGCAAAGCCCGAAGATTACTTATGGATTTAGATTATCAAAAATTTATTGTTGATTAAACATCAGAGGATTGAGGGGTGAGGTTCAACTTCAAGTAGTGGGTTCCTTCACCAAATTTGGCCGAGTCCAAGGATCAAATCCTCATATACACCTACCTCACGTCCAGACAGACAAATTTCAAAAACTGAACAAAAGATCATTTAACTTCATAGTACTCATCAATGTGACCTGAACTGTATACGTACACTGATCATCTAATGTACTCCAACCGGTAACAAGGTTGTTCAGACCTTTTCGTCTCTTAGATACAAATCACTCGACATACTGTTCAAGAACATCTTTGTTTTTTGGGACTAGTCTTCAAGAACAATCTATTTCAAACTAAACACGACACAAATTTCCTCAATCTCATTCTAAAATTTGTTTTAATATAAAAATTACCACTTTAAAATATATTTGTCCTAACTTTCCATCCAAATTTAGTAATGCTATAGGGGTGGCAAAAGATCAACTTGGGAAGGGGATTTTAGGACAATAAATTTTTGATTGTACAGGGTGTTTAGCTAGGTGAAAGTTAAGCCTATGGATTTCAAATGAGCACAAAATACAATTATCACTGTGGAGCAGATACTGATATCGTCAAATGGTGTACAAAATTTGTTTGAAAATTGTGTAGTCTACAAAATACATATGGTAAGACAAAATTGAGCTCTTTAACATAATGTAATCCAACAGACACAGGTTACATGTCAACATATTTCCACTATCTTTTAGACAGTAGTCGGTATTTGCTTTTGGAGATACAAACGGTTTCCTTTTCCTCATCTACACCTCATATGCATTTACCCACTGGATACTTTAGCCTCTGAGATTTTAAGAACTCCACCATCTATCAGAGGTTGCAACTCTTTGTTTGCTAAGTTGCGGACATTCGGATCTGACGATTCTACATATGCTGAAACTACCTTTGAACTGCAGACAGGGCAAGAAGACCATCAAAAGAGTTGCTCAAGAATGCAATCTAGTCGGAATCAAAATCAGAAGCACCCTACCTGTAACATTCAGCCCACATCTTTGACTTCCCTTTCAATGCTCTTTCCCACAAAAGTGAAGCAAAGGCTGGGCAGTCTAAGATGAGTTTTCTAATGGCTCTACTGGAGTGGAAATTTTCGAGAATGTGTTCAGATTCATCTAGTTTAGGCTGAGCTGCAAGGTTTGCAATCGCTTTGTATAAGCTCGTCAACTTCCCATCCAAAGTTGGAAGGAGAATTCCGTCAACACCCCCTCTGGCAACCTGTATGAATCATAAAAGACGACATCACCACACATAAATCTTGCATTCAGTGAGGATTCAAAATAGAAGAAATAGAACACCTTGTACATAAATGGAAAGACCTTCAGCTAAACAAAAATTTGACACTACACCAGAACAAAAATGGACCATCAACTGAGATCAGTACCTCATACAGAACTTCCTTTCCAAAGTTTGACTTAAGCAATTCTTCTGCATTCTCCGTGCATACATCAACGAGACTCTGCAAGATATATGCACACACATATCAGTCACCTCTAACATGCAACAAAAATACTGCACAGAAATACGTAGTAGAAACCTATCATAAGACCAAAAACCAAACTTTACACTATAAATCAAGATCACATTTGACTCTCTTACTTTATAGCTTCCAGCAAAGCTCCCTGGAAAATATTGCTGTTCTTATAAATTAATAGAGAAAAGAACAATCAAACACAAAACTTCCGAGTGATCGCATCTGGCTCTGTTAAAGCATTCCAGCAAAGCTCCCTAGAAAATATTGCTTTTCTTACTAAGAATAAAGTAGAACCAAATAAACAATCACTCAAAACTCCAATATATCACATTTCACTCTTTAATATTAGCTTTCCACAAAGCTTAAACAAAAAAATTATTAATATTGAAACAAGAGAACGTATTTGAACCAAGTACCAACAAATGTCCAATCTTAAGACAAAAGGCGGCAGGGAGAAATAAAGGTTTTACTCATTTGATTTACGCCCTGTTTCCGAACGAGTGTAGCAAGATGCCAATATACTCTTCAAGATTCTATCATGACCACAACAGGTTCCCAAAAACGTAACCCACGGTAGGGCGGGAAAATAAGAGAGATCATTCTAGTTATAGCTTGTACAAGGGAAAAAAGTTGAGAACACAATCAGGGAAAACACACGCGCTGGACCAACAAACTAAACTTATAAATTTTAAGAATTTGAGGAACCGAAGACACGTGCATGAAACAACAAACTTAAGAATTAGATAAAAAGCAAAGGTGATCGTCAAACTAAAACAACAAACCTCAGCAAGCCCACTTTTCACTAGCAACTCCTGCCTCCGAACAAAAGGATCCTTTTTACCTCCCTGAACTGGCTGGTCTTCTCCACTTGGTTCTACATCTTTATCAGCCTCGTCATCTTCAGCCTCCTCCTTATTGCCTTGATCATGATTTGTAGTATCATGTAGTCCATCGTCACTCTGGTTTGCTTCTCCATCCTAGAAGAAAATGTAAAAGAAATCAGTACTAAAGACACTGCTAACGCGCAATGATTTAAAACGAAATTTAACAGTGAAGGACTTGCCTTTGAGCAGAGAGAAGGAATTGAAGCATTCAAAGAAGCCAAATCATCAGGACTGAGATATCGCTGACAATATGGATGCAACAGTTGCAGCAATGGACGTCTTCCGCTCTAGAAAAATAATCAATAAAATATCAGCAAGAAATTTTTTATTCTGACATATACAAAGCTAGGTGCCGTGAGGGACTTGAAAAGTTGAAAGTACTGTAATGCTCCAACAACTCTGACTTATTTAAATCAATTTAATGATTGAAAATTTAATAATAAATACAATAAGAACCTTGTCCAAAGCGAGTTCCTTCAATATTGGCTGTAACTCACGAACGATACCCTGTTTGAGAAAAGATGAAGCATAATTGTTAGAAAAAATTATAATGCAAATATGTAGAGTGAACTAAAGAAAAAAAATAAGAAAGGAGAAGGAACAACATTGGTAACTATCTTTGTGTCATCAACTGTTGAGAGAATAGACACCAGAACCTGAAAAAAAACCATCTAAAGTTTATGAGCTTTCGATTGCAAGATGTGCGAAATTGAGAAGTTAACACAAACTTAGCTTTTGATTATAGTAAGAAACTAAATCGACGGCTTTAGAACAAAGCATTTTGAAGAAGTAAAAAACAAAACATAGAAATTAAAACAATCAGAACTTCCACTGTGGTAAAAGCTTGGAAAATTTTCTCCCATGTTCTTACTTGCAGAAGACTGAGAAGACCTAAATAAAAATTAGAAAGGAAGTTGGGAGTATAATATTAAAAGAAATTAATCTCCTTCATTCCATATCCATAGACACAGATAACAAAATTTGCCAAGACTCTTTAAAAAAAAGTCTACAAACATCACCAAGCAACAGTTCAGTCAAATGTGTAATTGTCAATATGTCAATGATTTGTGTTCTGCATCTACTCTTTCGTTAAAGGGATTTCTCTGAAAACTTTCAGGCCTATACAAAATTACTAAGTTATCTTCACACCATATATCATAAGCTAAGATCTTTTGTCTGAGATATGCGACAAGAAAAGCGAAGAAGATCTAACATGGGGACATATAATCCAATAGTAACTCATACCAAGCTACCCCGGTTATCAAGGGCAATCTTGTGAATGTGCCCTTTCATTCCCTTTACGATCTTCTTCCTTTGCTGAGACAAAACATTTAGAAGAAGGTATAAACATCGGTTAGTTAGGTGGATCTCACTCTAAATACCAAATGCATCTGCATCTCTTTAAATATCTCATATATATATATATA
>CAAKMY010036803.1:417-22681 GCA_901111285.1 Corrigiola litoralis
TATTTTGCACATATAATTGTATGACCCGTGCATCGCACGGGTTTTAAAAACTAGTTTTCTAATATAAAAGACCCCATAAAGAAAATTGATTGGGGTCTTAACTAACATTGCCTTTAAAAAGACCCCACATCCAAATATTTCTGGCTACGCCACTGATATTTAATCACAGGAGACCTGTCTACCATTGTAACAAAAAAATAAGAACAATTTTGCACTGCCTTCTTTGATATATTCCCCATCATGTTCATTGGGCAAATTATTAGGTACACCTGAGAGTACATACTCTCAGGTTTAACTCTAGGTATATATTATGTACCTTATATACTTTTTTGTGTACCTTCAATATACTAGAATTATACAATATTTTTATTGTGGTATATAAAAACTTATCAAAGGTACACAAAAAATACACAAAGATACATAAAAGTATATGTGAGAGTACATACTCTCAGGTGTACGCAATAGGTTCTGTATTGACCATTGTTAAATAGACAAGAATCAAAATAATGCTATCACGTAATCAAATTGATTTGGATTTGCTAAGCTGGCGAAGAACTTGGTGATATTCCCTTAATTGAGCTTGTTATTGTATCTTCCCGTATAAGCCTACGATGAATGCCTATAATAATGGCTCTTTGCTAGAGAAAACAGAAGCGCCCTGCCCCAGAATCCAAGTCCCATTTTGCGCAACAATGAAACAACGTGACACTGCCCTAAAAACTCTTAAACTATCCATTCTTCAAGAATTATCGATAGTAGACAATCGCTGTTACAGAAGGAAGATTAATTACTTGACAGCTTTCTGTGTTTTAAGTAAAAGGCTCAACACAGATCGAACTGGGTCTGCAATCATAAAACTGCATACATGTGATTTCATCGAGTTGAATTCAGATCTTGTTGATCCAAATTAGACCATGGAAACATTAAGCTCATCTCACGTACTGCAGTTGCAGGATGGGGGACGAAGTCATTTGAATCAGGCTTTAGGGAGGTATTCAGGGAGGTATGTCCAGTTACGCATAAAGACTATGCGGGTGGCATTCATGATGTCCGGAGATCCATACGAGTAGATACCCTCACAAGAAAACACCAAACATTTCTTCAGAAAAGGACATTAACAACAAAGTTCATCACGCAAAAACTGGAAATATAAGGCTTATCTTTCAAACTATGCTTAATTTTCTGTGTCAAAAAACCTGAACATTTACAACCCACACATGCAACTCGAAACAAGGTGCCTTCAAGCAAAAGAAATCAGGTAAAGAACAGTTGTACAGAGATATACAGGACATAAGTATTCGTGCAACTAACTATGAACCATTTACAAGACAGCCTCACAAAACTTATTTGCCAAATGTACAAGAAAGCACTCTCATGCTACCCGATTGCTTCTGCAGAACAGCCAGGACTCATCATATTCTCTCCATCAGAAATGGTCCTCAGAAGCCCTTTACTAACATTCTGAGCATGTGTTGCATTCTTCACCCGACTTGCCCTCACCCATGCGGGCTCCTGCGAATATTAGAACTGTTAACTTTTGCACCAATTATTCCAAGGTTTCATCTACTGTTTCAAAATAATAGAAAATCACGATAGGTATGAGAGAATGAACATCACCTCTGGGACAAAGCGCGAGAAGCCAAACTTTATGAGGAGGAGGATATGCTCAATGACTAAAATAGCTGCGAGTCCTGGCTCTAATTTCCACTTCCCTTCCGCATCGTACAAACAAACCAAAAGAGCGCAGTTCGTGCAAATTGACATCACTATTAGAAACTGAAGATTGAAAAGTGTAGACCATTAGCAAAAGGCTCAAAGCTAGGTGGAGATTTGAGAAATTCATACATATGCAGAAGCCAGAAAGTAATTCAGCTTAACAAACTTCTCAGAAAAGGGTAGCAGATAGAAACATCTTTGATACCCTTGACAATCCTTATTATGTACCCTTGACAACCTACTGTTTCAAGCCCACTCGCCATTCCGCAACCCCCCCCCCCCCCCCCCCTATAGGGGCTCCCAGCAAGAGAAAGTGACAAGCAATCTAAAGTATAGCAACAAAGCCAATCCTGCACTACCACATAATAGCTAAAATGGTACAGTATATAGGTGACATCAGATGCTAGATCTATTTCTAGTAGTACTTACACAACTCTGTTTTATAGAACTGAGAACGCTTTCTTACGTCGTTTGGTAGGGGAAGGAGTGCAGGACCCTGTGTAAAAATTTCCATCACCCCTCTCTGCAACAGTGCAATCTCTTACACACACAATGACACAACTATAGCACAGTCAGGCCTCTTAGGCCTTGGTAATCTAGATTTTCAAACTGCAGGAGCGGGATATTGCTAATTTCTTATAGTTTAAACAGCCCATAATCCAATGATCCATGAAACGTTATCACATGATTCACATTTTCAGTGACAAGTCTCAAATACAAAAAGCTTGGAACGTCAACGTTTTGTGATTAAACATTTTGCAGACTTGCCTGAAATATATTAAGCCATGCTCCAATAGTGGCAGCAGCACGAGGAGTGGGCCTTTTATGAATAACAAGCAGCTTCAGAGCATCAGTCCTAATCTCCATAACATTATTCTGCACCGTCGCAGCAAGTTATAACATCAACTTAAAAGCCTCAGACCTTGAGATGTTGCAGAAAACATCAAGACAAACCAAAACCCGAGAAAGACCAAATACTACTCACCACCACAGCAAAAGCAAATGTGAGTGGAAATGCACATGCGAACATCATGATCATTCCAAATTGCAGTGTCAGTTCCAGAAAATCTGCAGACAGTATACAATTTTATAAGATTTAAGTGAAATAACAATATTTATCTAAATGCTTCACATGCCATATGAATGAGCTAATCACCTCATATGGGTAAAAAGAAAAATCTTACAGAAATAAGAAATCATGAGACACAAAACAATTACTGGTGCATCAATATTACCATCAAAAAGTCCATCTTCAACTTCTCCACCAATGCTGGCAGAGTAAGCCGATTTCAAGTACTCTTTCTCTACTCTTGAGCTAACCTTAACCTTCCCCATTGATGAACCTTTCTCGTGTTTCTTCTTGTGTCTTAATAATGGGAACATTAACCAAAGGAGAAGGTGATCAATATCAACATTACTTTATGACATTTATGAATGTGAAGATGATTCGACATGTAAAATACCTCACCTAACAGCACTGAATTTTTTATAGCTGTATTTGAAGTAGGGCAGAGAATTTTCAAGCAGATTCTGAAAAACCTGCATGTGTTATCAGCAACACTGTGACATTACACTTTCAAGTTTCAGCAGAACAAAAGCAATATAGTCTACTTCAATTAATATAATCTACCTCTGAAACTATTAGCCTCTGGATCAAAACTTTGCGAAGGGTCATAATATTGCGGTGCAGTAAGGCATGATAGAAAACACCAATATATGTCTGCATAAAGTAAAGCCCAAACAGCTGCAACAACATGTCAACAGCTCGCTTTAGTAAGTATAATGCCCCATAAAGAGAAAGCAAAATACACTTATTCCATACCAGATTCCATTCCTCACCTTGTAGACCAAACTGTCAGCACGGTACTCTTTGTTGTCAATGTTTTCATTCTTGATGAGATCACCAGAGATCTTTCCCCCAATACTCGTAAAATATTGAATGACAAGTAGATATACAGCTGTCAACCCAAACCTACCAAAATAATCAGAAACATTGATCATCAATCATTGTTATTACTACTACTATTAGAATTACCGCAATCTAAACATGACAAAGACCAGTCCACTAATATCATCGACTATCATAATTCTGTTGCATAGGCAATGGAACATGAAAATGCAATTGGAGATTAACAAGAAGGGTTTTCTAAGAAGAAAAATAGACAAAGCTATATTAAACAGCAGCAAAGGCACATATCATTGATTAATTTTGTTTACACGTCCTAAACTAATAATAATTTGGACGATTTTACATAAACTAAGCGTGAACAGGTCAATTAGGGAACCTGATATTGAAATAAAAATTACGAGACTACATGCTGAATTCCAAGTCGACACGGGCGACTTCAATTACAAGTTTATGATTACATCCAATGATATCTTCCAAGTTAAGAACTGTTCTAATATTAGACAACAATGATTCAGTACGAAACTCAGAAGCAAAATAGTGGTCCACAAAAATTAATATAAAGTATAAACTTTTCTAGTGCACATCCTCAAATCCAGAGTTAAGCAAAGGAAACGATCAAGCAACATCTAATGTTAGGCAGCCCCAGATATAGATCATCTCATTTTCCTTGAAATAGCGGGGAGACTTAGAAACTTACTTTATAATGTCTGATCCAGTTACTTCATATAGATGAGCAAATGCTAGCTCAAAAGGTAACTGGAGACATATAATACTGAGGATGATGATAGCGTCATTTCTTATCCTCTTTAAACGTCCTGACCATTCATATCTTTGATAATCTTCTTTCCTTTTGACATTATCTGCCTCTAGTTTCTTCTCCAATTCCAGAGGATGCTGTCCAGAGTTCAAGTCCATTCCCAAAAGCTTATACCCAGGTCCAGTTCCAACTGTATAACTGATTTTCCATCTGGATAACAAAGAAATAGTAAAGAAATATGCTTCTCATGTTTAAGGATGCTTTTGATGCACGATAACCAAAGAAGTTACCTTGTTAGAAGGGCATAATTTTTGCGTTTCCAGAATTGGAAGAAGAATACAGCCCATGATATAATACATATGAAGAACACCGGAAGTACCATAAATTGCAACGATCTGAAAGAAGATACGTCAGTCAAGCCTTGCAGAAAACTTAGACATAGCTTAAAATCTAGAAGATGGTGCTGCTTACCCAAAAGAAACCACTTGAAAGACAATCCCCAGTATAGCTGGAAAGAGCAGCCACTGAGTATACATTCCAAGAAAAGCAAAATATATAGCGATCTGCAAGTTGCCAGTGGTTTAGTTCAGGATTATGCAATGATAGCCTCAAGTAGAACGCAAAGATTATTTCAATTCACCTTGGTACCAAAATATAGGTAAATGTCATCAATTGGTTGCCCTGTTAAGTCCCACCAGTTTAGTGCCCAACGCTTCAACAATTTCTTCTTTTTTCTTTCATCTGTCACCATAAAACTCATTCCATGCCTTAGTCACAGATATAGTAAGTTAGCAACTCAACAGTGATAAGAGTTTCAAATACCATGCAGTGGAAAGATTTCCTTAAAAATGCCCTCTGTTTCCAATTTCCGAAGGAGAGGCTCCCATGGTTCCCAATAGAATATTTTGCTGTTATACTGTAGGGACACAGTTGTCTTACTCTTGTTCACCTGCAATTTTCAAGTTAACAGCATGGCTTAAAGGGGGCATAGAATAAAATGATAGCTTACTTTTAAGGTAATAGTAACACACACTTACAGAAATATCAATGTAACTCGTGAAGATGAATGCCACAGATGCAGATAGTAAATACATACAAACAGTTTGTTATTAGAGTTTTTTTAAAAAAAGAGGATCATCTGATAAGTCGACAAGCGAAAGGAAAAGATAAGCACCGGCCAAAATTTTAGTGCGTTTCTATTCCCCAAATATATATATATAAAAAAAAAAACATTACAGATAAGCATCAAAGAAGGGAAAGCAAAAAGGTAAAATTGTGATAACTTGCGCCGTGTACAAAAAATTGCAGCACCCAAGTTCTTACAAGAAATTATGCAATCTACCATATGCCTAACACACATTCCAAAATCGTAAATGGTTAACACACAGTGACGTGGGCTAGAATCACTAAGAAAGTTCGATAGACGACAAGCAAACCAATGAAACACTGGAAGTAACACTATGGACCTTAACAAACTAACAAGAAGATACTAGGGATTTGTAAGAATGCTTACAATTCCATAGATCAAGTAGTGGTAGCAATGATAACGCTCATACCAACTAAACAATGAGCCGTCAGCCTGTCTTGCAAAAGCTTTAACCTGTTCCCACTCAAAAGGCAAATCCATTCCTGAAAAACAAAATCAGGAGAGCCAATAACCATGTATTCTTCTGCAGAAAGCCCTCAGCGCTCTGACATAACTGATGCAAAGGCTAAGATTCAAAAGAATGAAAATAAACTTCGTGCCATAGGCTCTTAATAGGTCAGTACATCCTTCTTCCTCTAAGTCATTTGAAATTGTGCATAGCGCTTATAGAAGAAATTCATGTCAAGAAACATTTTACTTTTTAAATTTCTTTTCCAAGGCAAAAATTAGAAATAGTATTCTCAAATGACAGTGTAAAAAGAAACAAGGGGAGTGTAAGAACGAGCTTTCTTATAGTAATATAGTGAGAAAAACTCAGGTAATACCAATATTCGTCCGTTTCCTTATCTGCAATTCTGCTGCGGCCTTTCCCAGGGTCTCCAAAGACGCTGCTAACTGACACAGGGTAAATATATTAATTTTACACTCTTTTATGAAAAAGAAGAAAACTTTATAATTTATTCTTAGAACAAAATAGCAATGTAAATCGTGTACGAAATGGACTC
Source organism: Corrigiola litoralis (assembly GCA_901111285.1). Classification (NCBI taxonomy): domain Eukaryota; kingdom Viridiplantae; phylum Streptophyta; class Magnoliopsida; order Caryophyllales; family Caryophyllaceae; genus Corrigiola; species Corrigiola litoralis. The sequence goes on from CAAKMY010036803.1 coordinate 6,951, forward strand.
ATAGCATGTATGAGATGGTCCTTATGTAAGACCATTTAAGCAAATGTAGCTTAAACATACACCAGACTTTGCATCTAGAAACTTCAATAACATAACCCCTTCCTAGCATGCTACATATATCTTAAATCAGTGTATATTAGTCATGAAATTTACACTTCACTGGGTATGACTGAAATTAACACAATAAGTTTATAACACCATCTCCTGAAGACGCTTTTCAGCCCCAAAGAGCAAAGTCGCATCTTTCAGTTCGCTTGAGACATCCTATATCACTTCTGCTAATAAAAAATCATGATTCTAATCCATTTAAGTCGAAGCATGAACATTAAATAAGTGATCTTATACCAAATATAGCAATATTTCAGCAATTACGCAGAAACTCATCGTTCTTTGCATATAACAAAACACCACATTACAGAGCAAAGAAAGCTCATGCATCCATTTAAGAAAATCAGTGAAAGACACAGCAATTTGATACTTTACAAAATCACCCAATTTTTGCAATTTAGAAAGAATATAAAAAACAAATAGATAATTATATAAAGTTTTAAAAATATATACATACTTTTCTACCCTATAAGCCAGTGAAACTGAATTAGCAGATAAAGTAGAACCGCAGAAAATTTGAACAAAGCATTATTTACAATACATATTCACATCTTTCACAATTTCAATTTCTTTAAGACATCCAATATCACTCGTGGAACTCCCGATACTGGTAATGGAAAAGACACAACTGCAATTATAATCCTTCACACACTCCATGCAACACTTGGCAAGATTCCAAAATTTAGTCAGACCCTTCCCTACTTTTATTTACGTGAATATGTATTGTTATAATGGTGAATATGGTGCATGATGCACCATATAAGGGGTATGCAATATAACAAGACCTAATCTTCACAGTTGGATAAATTTGACCATTATGAATATAATTTTTAGGCAAAAAGTTAAATAAAATAGTCTCCACCAAAACTTTTGATGTTGCGGACTTGCGGCCTATGAATTTACCATATTACCCTTCACTTAAGTACCATAAAAGACAAAATTACCCCTTTTTTTTTTAAAATGTTAACTGCTTCTTCCCACGACCTTTGTCGCCGCTACCTTTTGACTAACTCAGTTGATCAACACCAACTATGGTAGTATGGCACCACCGTTATTTACCGGCATCGTACTCACTACCCGACCGGATTTTTGAGGTAACTTCCGATTCTGGCCGTCGTTTAGCCGAAAAATACTTCATTTAAGGAGTTTTTGACATAAAAGGAACAATTTCTTTGTCGCAAATGTGACCGAAAACATACCATATGAGGCCTCGTTTACTCCTTAGACACAGTCGGGATCCATATGAATATGTATTTTATAACAATGAGTGAATATGATTCATATGGTGGACGAATATATCTATATTATATCAGCTAGTTTTGGGAGAGACCGTCTACTTTTATTATAAAAGTAGACCAAGCCATGATGGCCCAATAAAGACATATAAATTTACAACTAATTTGGGCTTATAGAGAGCTTGAGAAGATTTACCTAGTAATTTGTGATATTATATTATGCATATTAAAGTTGATAAATTTACATACTATATTGATTTACGTGAATATGTATTTTCATAATGGTGAATATGATGCACGATGCACAATGCAAATGCAAGGGGGTTGGTGCATTGTTTAACAATTGGTAATTAATTTATTCAAACATATATATTTTCAAATAAAAATTACACGTCTTTTAACTAATGAACTTCTATAATGTGTATCACAAAATACATGTTAAGCACCAATTGATAACATGATATATCTCCACTTACTTGAATATATAACCCAATTTAATACACTTTTCATTTGAATTTCCTAATAAAATCTCATTGAAAATTGCTAATAAAAAAATATTAACAATAGTATGATAAATAATAGAAAAAAACACTAATTAATTATTAACCAAAGAAATAATTTTTTGGTAATCGTGTAATTAATGTTGCTTATCATATGCCTCGTGACACATATTAATGGACTACTAAATTTAACTATATGCCACTAAAACTGAACTACTAATCCCACCCCACAAGTTTGACCAAAAACCAAAAAGTCAACGCACCCAAAATGAGCGGAATAGGCGGCGGCGGGGTTAGCAGCGCCGGCGGCGGAGGCCAATCGTTGGCCTTCCGAGTGATGCGACTATGCCGGCCGTCCCTCCACGTGGACACCCCTCTCCGGTTCGACCCCGCCGACCTCCTCCTCGGAGAAGACCTCTCCGACGACCCCTCCGCCGCCCACCTCCTCTCCTCCGCCGCCGCCGCTGCTGACGTGTCCTTCAAGTCCCGGTTCCTTCTAGATGATCCCTCCACCGCGTCCGGGCTCTCCGGTCTCCTCGTACTTCCCCAGTCGTTTGGGTATCGGCTTCGTTCCGAATTAGTTGGCCACATTTAATTTGATCTGTTGTTAACAAAGTTTCTTTTTTGTTATGATGCATATATATATCAGCTCAATTTTACTGTTTTGATGTATTAATATTAGCTTCATTTTGATGAATTTCACGTTCAATTCGTGTTTTTGATGTACGCAATTATGTGTGGTTCTGCATTAATCATCATCATAGTACATTGATCTGGATACTGCATTCGTTCCGAAATAATTGGCCACACTTCACTTTGATCTCTTTATTGAGAAAGTTTATAATTTTGTTTTCAATTTTAAGGACTTTCATGTTAAAAGTCGTGTTTTAAATGCGCACAATTACGTGTCATTCCGCAGTTATCATAGTAGATTGATCTGGATACTACATTCGCTTCGAAATAATTGGCCACATTTCACTTTGATCTTTTTATTGAGAAAGTTAATTGGATTAATTTTGTTTTAAGTGTTATATATTAGCTCAATTTTAATGAATTTCATGTTCGTGTTTTTAATTCACACAATTACGTCGTTCCGGAGTTATCATAGTAGATTGATCTGGATACTACATTCGTTTCGAAATAATTGGCCACACTGATTTTGATCTTGTTATTGAGAAATTTGTTTGCTTTTTTATTTTTTGTTATGATGCATTTGTATTAGCTCAATTGGTAGGATTTCATGTTCAAGGTCGTGTTTTTAATGTACACATTTACGTGTCGTTCCGCAGCCACCATCATCATAGTACATTGATCTGGTTACTATTTTCGTTTCGAAATAATAAGCCACATTGACTCTTAACTCGTTATTAAGAAAGTTTACTAGGACTATTTTTGCTTTGATACATGTATATGAGCTCAATTTTGTGGAATATCAATTTCAAAGTCGTTTTTTAATGTATACATTTACGCGTCGTTCCCCAGCCACCATCATCACAGAACATGAGTACATTTTTCAAAATAATCAACCACATTGACTTTGATCGTGTAATTCGATTGTTTTTTTTTGTTTTTGTGATGCATTTATATTAGCTCAATTTGTAGTGTTTCATGTCCAAAGTCGTGTTTCTAATGTATACATTTTATGCATTGTTCCCCAGCCAACTTCATCATAGTACATTAATCTGGATACTACTTTCGTTTCGGAATAATAGGCCGCATTGAATTTGATCTTGAATTGATCTTGTTAGTAAGAAAGTCTACTCGATTATTTTTGCTTTGGGAAATTTATATTAGCTCAAGTTTAAAGAACTTCTTGTTTAACTCGTGTTTGCAATGTACGCATTTTACGCGTCGTTGTGCAGCGACCGTCATCTTAGTACATTAATCTGGATACTACTTTCGTTTTGAGAAACTAGGCCACATTGACTTTGATCTTACTGTTACTAAATTTAAACTCGAATTTGTTAACTTTTTCTATATGTTTATATTATAAAATTTAGTGGCTCAATTGTAAAACTTTCATGTTCAAAGTTGCGTTTTTCATGTATTGTCTGGATCTTTTTTGATTGATTGATTGGTTGACTGATATAGGGCGATATACTTGGGGGAGACATTTTGTAGCTATATAAGTATCAACAATAGTTCCAGCTTTGAGGTCCGAGATGTTGTCATCAAGGTCTGCTCTTCAGCCTCTCTGCCTATCCGTCTTATTATTATCGTTTTTCGGAATTAGATGAATGGACGGCTTCATTTTATTTGTAGTTATTGTTGGAATGTTCATAGGAAGTGGAAAAGTTGCCTAACTACACCATAGTTGCAAATTTGACTTTACTGAAGAAGTCCCGAAATTGTTGCTATGTTAAGGATTATAAATGAGAAGTTGGGTTGATGATCTATCACAATATATGCTTTACGAAAATTTGACATAGAACTGTATTATCGGGGCTATAGATTCTGGAACCAATTGTTTTTCGCGGTTTTAGTATACAGAAATGTTGTTCTACTTCTGAATTTGAAATATGCATTGGGAAACTTGTCCTTATTTGCTCGTGATGGTCCTGTACCTTCTATCTTCTTTTCTGTAATTCGACTTGGAAGTTTGATGGTCTTTCTCCTAAAAGAACATATCAAGTCTTTGTGGAGGAGGATGAATTCCACATTTCTAGATTTGGTAGCTACTGTTTTGGCTATTGTTATTTTTATTTATTTCAATTGTTGGATTTGCAATCACCTGTAAGAACATGAGGTTTGAGTTGCAGATTACTTGGAAGGATGGAGAAACAATGTGTTTACATTCAACTCCAATAAACTTGGACTCTTTTGATGAGCTCAAGTGTACAGTTACAAAAGTTTGTTCTTTGTAGAGTATCGAGGTCATGTGGTACAGCCAATAGCCTACAATATGAGTATATGGTAAAGTAAAATTTATGGTCAAGGTCATTAGAAGTCTACGTTTATGAAGGAATGGCCACTATCTGATATCTTCTCCATGAGCCTCATCCTGCGGCCAAGTTGTTATTTAGCCCTCTTCATGCAGAGACTTATCATGCTCAGGCCCTTCATTTCATGTCAAGGAGCCGTGTCAATCCAAATGCTTAGACACTTCAATTTTAGGCCAAAAGTACAGAAACTTGTACTTTCCTATTTACATATGCTTAGTTAATGAAGCAAAACGTCCCTTTTTCCATGTCAATACCCTAACTTTGGGCTCTTGTATCTTCTAGTTCAGAATTTTTCATGCCAGACTCTTGGATGAAAATCTGAGACCTCTGGCCGCTTGAGTCCGAGCATCATAGTGCTATAGAATAATGTACTGTTAGTGGCACAGCCTTTTACCCGTAAACATAATATTTGTTTAGTTGTGTCATCAGTGTTGTGCTTGAAGTATCTCTGAACTCTTAGATATTGAGGACCCCTGGTCTATATCTTTAAAACTTTGTACACTTATCTACTTATGAAAAGAAAAAGTTTGTTAATTTCATCAATAAAATTTCTCATTATCAGAAAAAGTTCTCTGAACTTGGTCGTTGTTGCAGGCAGAAATTCAAACAGAAAGGCAGAGGATAATGCTATTGGATACAACCAAATCACCTGTTGAAACGATACGTGCTGGGGGACGCTATGATTTCATTGTTGAGCATGATGTGAAGGAACTGGGGGCACACACGTAAGCTGGAGCTCTGATGGCACATAATTTAGTTGATATGTTTTATGGTTATTATCGATAATTTTTTGAATGTCCTGTCATCTCCAGGCTGGTTTGCACTGCTTTGTATAATGATGGAGATAACGAGCGTAAATATCTGCCTCAGTATTTCAAGTTCATTGTTGCCAATCCTCTTTCCGTTAGGACGAAGGTATGGCCCTAATGGCCTAATGTCTTCCTTGACACAGGAACACCTAATATTGTGCATAAGACTTCGTACAAATCTTCTTATTTCTATGTTTTTTTCTATTTGTATATTGTCTTATTATTTGTTGTACTTATTAGTTTATTGTTCTTCTGCTTGTTACCTAGCTCTTACATTATTTTTTTTTTTTTTTTTGTGCAGGTCCGCACTGTCAAGGTAGGTTGATTACATTAGCATTTGGAGATTGTAAGTTCGGAATCTCGTGCTTTGGTTTTGAATATAAGGTTCCAGATACTTGTATATATGGAAGTCCATTTGAACAATGTTTGAAGGTTTTCGTTGATACTATATCCTGCCAATGTAAAACTGAGCATGAAATCACGTTTGATCAGCTCCAAAAACCATCTAATATCTTTTTTAACCTGGAGGATTAGTCAGGGGTAGGATAGTAAAACTTGGCAAAAGTAAGACATTAAATGTTTCCTTTTCTTGATTTCTTTTGGTATGCACTTGAGTAGAAAGGGCTTAGACTGAGGGTGTTGGAGCAGTGTTGCTTGTAGATAGAGATATGGGGAAGGCTATCTTATATGGGCAGTGCACTAAAAACTAAACAATTTGTTTTGTGTTCCTTGAGGTGTACAAAAGTCTTTTGCTGAGGGTGAGAGTTTTCTGAAACTTCAGGATGTAATCTCTTAGTCAAACACGTGGCTAAAAAACATTTTTCTAAACGCAAGTGCTTCGATGAAATACAAATTTCTGCTGTATATTAACTTAACTATGCTAGAATATAGACACTGGAAAATAATTTATAATTTAATGTCACCGATTTTAGAATTTTTTTTAAAAAATTCCCTGGATGATAGATCCTTATATAAAAAATTGTCTCTTGTCCTTCAGGATCTCACTTTTCTGGAGGCCTGTATTGAAAATCACACAAAAACAAACCTTTTCATGGATCAAGTGGAGTTTCAGCCTTCTCAAAATTGGAGCGCCACACTACTTATATCTGATATGCATCCTGCAGAAAATAAAATGATGAGGTTTGTTGGAAATTATCTCGGAGTCCTGTTGATTTTATATGATTGTCGTTCCAATAATGTTCCATGCACTTACAGTTTATCCCTTGAATGTTTAACAGTGACAGCGACATATTTAAACCACCAGTCCTGATAAAAGCTGGAGGTGGGATTCATAACTATTTATATCAGTTAAAGCTGTCTTCACAAGAATCTACTCAAATGAGAATTGAAGGAAGCAATATCCTTGGTAAACTTCAAATAACTTGGCGTACAAACTTGGGGGAGCCTGGACGCTTGCAGACCCAGCAGATTCTTGGCAGTGTAAGTGTTTGAGGAAGTCTCCTCATGGTGATTGGCTGCCAATAAAATGTTACTGGTCCCACTTAACAATTGAAAGTTCTTTTTCTTTCTCTATCTTCTTTCCTTTTTCTTTGTGTGTGTGTTGGGTTGGGGAGGGAGGGAGCAAGAAAATTTTCAGCAAAAACAGATTAATGACAAAACTAAAATTGACAAAAATTGGCCTGTACTTTCCATTGTAAGGATATCTTTGATGATTATGTGCATATTCATCAAGGGAAAGAGTATGCTTTGAGATTTGTAACTTTTCCTTTTTCGCTATACACAATCAGTCAGTCACTGTGGTAAACCTGTGGTTTTGAACCTTTTTGTTCACAAAGCAGTTGCTACTGCTTGCTAGGTTCATTATTGGCGTAGAGTTGCTGCGACAAGGCAGAGCATGCTTTAAGTCTTCAAATGCAAGCAGAATATGTGACCTATTGTGGCACTCCTTTTGCTCTTTAGCTGCAATTGTTAAGTTTAATAGAGAAGCTTAAGCCTCGCATTATACTGTTCTGTGTCTTGACATGCATATGATCAGTTATAAAGATAGCCAGGCAACACTCATAAAAAGCCACGTTCAATTTATGGCATCCTTGATATAGTTGTAATATTATGTTTGCTTATAACTTTCTTTGCTCTTGTGTATTGAGTCCTGACTAATCTTTGGTTACAGCCCGTTACTCGCAAAGAAATTGACTTACAAGTGCTGAAGATTCCTCCGTCCATAATCTTGCACAAACCCTTTGGGGTAAGTGTTCCCTTCACTGTTGTCTCTGAAATAAAGTTGTGAAAATTTTGCCTGCTGTGCAGGCCTCATTGAGCAAACACTGATATTTCAGTTAGCACTTCGACATCCTTCATGTATAAATGAACTTTCCCATTACTTGGTTTTGAGGATCCGTTTCTTTTCTGAATGGGTGCTGTGTAGCATTGTAGAGAATGTTTGATTTGACAAATTTCATATAAAATGTTTGAGTACTTTGAGCTTTCTGAAGAATAGGCGTAAATAAGTCTCTTTTTTCTATAGTGGAAAATTTGACAAAAGCTACAAAGTTTGATGAATTTTGAAATCACTACCTTTCAAAATTTTCAGTAAAATTTACTACCTTTAAGGTTCGTTTTTTAGAAAATCACTACCTTAAGCGGTTTCCAGACGAAAAAAAAGAAAGTGACCGATTTGCCCTAGCAAAACTCCCTCCTAATTTAAAGCTTTATAACTACCTCACCCACCCACGTAAACCCCTTTCATTCTTCTGAGTAACAACACCCCCCCCCCCCCCCCTCCATCATCAAAGCCATCATCTACCTCTGTGCAACTGCGATCACCCAAGTCCTACCTTCACCATTCACCATCAACGCAACCCAACAACATCAATGCAACACAATACTATCGATTTCTGTATCTCTTGATCGTCGTTGCCACTAGGTTACTCCATTCGAATCATGTTTTCGCCGACCATTCAATCCTTCTCAACCCCCATATTGCTTAGACAACTCATTTGGTTGATAGGCGCAGTTGATGGGAAATAAGGTTTTACTTTCATAAAGTGGCTATGTCGGATCTTTTTGGAGTCATCAGGTCATCAAAAATGGGTACGGTACTACGGTCTTCTGAGTAATGGTTTGATACTATAGCGGGGATATCTAGTTTCATGCTTGGAAAATTTTTATATGTCAGCCTTGATTTCATATGAAGTGGGGAATGGAGGCAGACTTAGATTTTAGCAGGATGTGTGGAGATTTGGTCTGAGCTTTCGACCTTTGTTTTTCTCATAACTGTAGTCTATTCACTCTTCAAAATGTTCCGTTGTTGTTTCTATTGTATCGAGGGGTATTCGTGCAATTTTCATTTATGTAGGTTTCCTCCCAAGTGGGAGTTTGAGCTCAGTGCCCCGAAGCGAAGGACAGCACAGCCCCCGATCGTCCTATATGAGCTTACCGGCCATTTGTCTCCATCTTAGGCAGTATAAGGTGTATGAGGATTCAGATGTCTATATGTAGTAGGCAGATACTTCAGGGATCTTTAGCACAAAATCTCTCATGAGCTTTCATCTTTGTGTCCAGTTATGGATGGAATATGTTATGCCAAGGATCCTCTTAAAGTATGGGCTGTTTTTGGTATTATGGTGCTGCGGGGAATGAATTCTTGATAAGTTTTCAGCCTTTCAAGTGGTTGGCCTGGGGATGCCCTTCGACCAAATATTTGTATGATGTGCTACATGAATTATGAGTCTCGGTCACACTTGTTTCTCTATATTGATTTAGCTTATAACCTTTGGCTGATTATTTGGCCTTTCTAGGAGTTTGTGGTGTGTGGCGTGTCCTGGTTTGATTGTGGATTTTTCTTTGAATGAGTTTCGTGGGTTCGGGCAGGAGAAAAGAAAGGAAGTTCTTGTGGCAGTGCGCGGTTTTGACTAATTTCTGGCGCATTTGGTTAGAGCGGAGTTCTCACATTTTGTAGCTACCCTGCATTGATGTACACTTTTAGGGACGAGTGTTTTTTTTAGCATCTTTGACTCTTTGTGCGCTAAACCAGTGGGTGCTTTTAATGACATCTCGCTGATCATGCTCCCACAGAATTGCGGCTGAAGTTAGGAGAACTCCTTGTTCTCTTTGCTTCTTTGCATTCTATAATTATATTTATTTTTCCAACAAAAAGAAAGTAAAGAGTGGAGAGATTCTTTTTATTTTTCTTTTCTTCTGTGTTAATCAGAATCTTTTTTCAGGTCCAACTGAGTCTCACAAACCAGACAGACAGGACTCTGGGGCCATTTGAAATCTGGTTTTCTGGTGATGCGAATGGGGAAAGGGCCTTTATGGTTAATGGCCTCCAGACAATGGTGAGTGTTGTTTTGTTTTGGTACCAAGAGTACTCAACACTCATGGTTAAAAAAAATAAAAATTTATCCTTGAGAAAGAGAAGTTCACACGTGTAACATAAATATGCCTAACATTGATATGTTAATTGAGCCAAAAAGGTCTTACAGTACAATAACACTTTGAGTTGGTAATCATATACTATTTAGTGGTGTTCAATTGTGTGCTGTCTTTGCACAACCAAACTTTTCAGCTAGGAAACACCATGGGCATTAGGCAGTATGCTTTCCCTTAATAAGTCCTTGATGGACTTTTGCCTAAAGCTTTGCAAACAAGCCTGAATTTAATGGGTTTGTATACATTTCAAACCTTTGAGGACATTGTTATTTAGTACTAACTGATGTATTTGTGCAGGCTTTACCAGAAGTTCGGGCATTCAGTTCCATTGATTTAAACATGGTAACAATAACCTTTCAATATACTGGCCTAACATTTTCATCTTTTCTGATTTCTGACCCATGTGTCTTTCTGCTCCCTCTTTCTTTCCAACTCTGTCGTCTTTTGTGTGGGCTCCACAAGCAGCAGTTTTTAGTTTGTTACGTTAAGGAACTTATATGCTTCAAAGAAATAGGTTTTACAGTTGTTTATGTTTATGGAGCAGGTATTTTTCATAACTGAGTTGGTGAGTCAATTAAAACCACCTCTTTGTTATTGCAATTCAGGGGTAAGGCATACTCCTTACCCTCCTTACCCTGATTGGGCGGGAGTGTCTATGTAGGCATAGGGGTAATGATGTTATTGATAGTTTTACATTTGATGGCTATTGCTGTCCTTGTTTTTCCTGTGAAAATTCACCACATTGTAGGTTTTTACAGATTGGCTCAATGCTCTTTTCTTACATCTTCTTATTTGTTAATATGAATGGTGTAGCCAAAATTGCGCAAAAGAGATTACATTGTATTTTTAACATAGATATTACAGCTGATTTGTCAAAACGTCAGGGATGTGGACTGATACATGCCAAAATGTTGGTGAACTGTATCTACCGACAATGTCTCATATGAGTGAAAAGTAAACTGCCCTCTGGAACCTGAACATCGTAAAGATCGCTATTTTAAAAGTGCAAGTGACAAGAGATGTCTTTCCTGTAATTTTTTTTTAAGCTGATTGACTTTCAATGTGATGTTTGCTACAGAACTTGATGGGCACAAAACTTGGGGTCCAGAAAATCACAGGGATAACAGTGTTTGACTCTGTTGAGAAGAAGACTTATGAGCCTCTACCAGATTTAGAGGTATGTCAGTAAAAGTGGTGGTTGTTTTACTAAGCTAAGTACCACTTACGTTTGCATACTTTCTTGAAGATCCATTGTTGTGGTCGACTCATTGATTGAAAACCTGTATCAAAGTCATGTAACTTTAACTGTGGACCCCGGAAGTATACATCATCATAGCATTAACATGACAAACTGGATGTGCTTGTATGGGATTAGAGGTCTATGTTATAAGAGGCACACATGTGCAGTGGCATCCTTTTTAAGGAAAAGTTTCAACCGCATGCGTACATCTGGAGAGTTCATGTTTTTTCGACATTCTTCTCATGTATATTATCAATATTCTGTGAACATTTTTGAATAAACCTTCTTTTCGTGTACTGTTTCTTTGTGGTTAATGATATGAGTTTTTGCCTTCCTGTAGATATTTGTTGATATGGACTAAAACGGCATAAGTTTGTTGGATGATCTGAGTGGTGGATAGACGGATTGGTAATCTTACTAACACGTCAACTTGCTCCCCTAGTGAAGCCAAAATCAAGCAGAATGTTGCTAGCTAGGCTCTTTAGAGCAGAAGCATAGAAGTTCCATTCAGTAATCAAGTTGTTTGATGGTTGGCTCAAGTTATAAGTCATACCAGGTTTAGATTCCTTGGTCAGCCTTCTCATTTGGGTTTTGCTTCGCAGTATAGGATAGGAGAAATGCTCTGCATTCTGTTTTCCTGCATCTTGCATGTGAATCTTCGACCATGGAGTTGGGGCACTCTTAGATGAAACGCAATGTAACTTATAAGGTGTTGTGAGACCGTGTGATGTGTGTACCTCACATGGTTTAACTCGGAGAGAGAAAGAGAGAGCTTATATTTACTGATCTCAGTGAGTTAACACTTAACACCCCCCCCCCCCCACCCACCCCCCTTTTCACAAATCTGTATAGAGATGAAAGAACTATATTTCGTTTTTGAATAATCATGACGTGAAGCATCTAGTTCTATTATTCACTTTACAATTTGATTAAATGCGAGCTTTTTCACTCATATTGTGTTTCCTCGTTTTTTAGATAACTTGTGATATTTCAAGTGGTACCTCGTCCGTTGTCATAACCTTTTTTTTGTCTTAAGACACATTAATCAGTTTTGTAAAAAAGGGTTGTGTCTGACTTATTGGTGCTTGATAATTCAAGGTATATGTCTCAGAACAAAAAGAAATAAATTTGAGGAGTACTCGAGAGGCTCTCTTTACAAAGTTTACAAGTGGCCTGTGACAAATTACAGATAGCATGACGGATAAGTATTTAGGATGAGTCCTCATTCAGAATGACAAGAAAACCATAAATGAAAGCCCTTAAGATATTATTGCTAGATATTTTCCCTTCGGAATATTTCGTCTCGCTTGCTATAAACTTATCCAAATCTCCACTGTCAAGTTTTAGCTTCTCAATACAGATGAAATAAAAAGAAGATAAAGCTTCATCAGATAAATACGTCCAGATGCAGGTCTCTAAAACTTATAATAACGATTTATTTACGTACTAACGGGCGAGATGTGGGATTTGATTATTCGTATTTAATGGTTTTCCTAACCCAGTCACTTGTGACTCGCCTCCTTATTCTACCTTAAAATAAAATTTTGATGACATCTGTGTAGTCACCAGTTGCAGCTACTTCATGGATTTTTTTTTTCGTATGTATCATAGATAATCATTCTTACATAACACAAAGGGAAAAATGGAGAATAGGTTGGGGGAGGAAAAGAATATATGCTACGCAATTGGATCTAACGTATCCTACGAGTCTATATCGATATATACTCCGTACGTAGGAAGCTGAAGACTCATCTTACCACAAAGAACAAGGAAAAATGCAAGTAAAAGATGTTCATAGTCTTCTTGGAGATAAGATATTGAAATTTACATCGTCATTAACCATAAACTAACATAGTCAATGTACACAAAGGTTGCGTATTTTTCCTAGCATTGCTCTGCGTCGTGGCTATTAAAACAAAAAGAAGGAAATAAAGAACATCCTCTACTGATAACATAAAAAACAAAGTTAATTGAAAATGAAAATTGAAATAACAAAGGTCTCAATATGTATGTCTTCATAACTTGATGATCAAGCCTGAGATCCTGAAAATGCCCAGTTAGCTTCACTTCCAACCCGAGGCATAGTGGCTTTCTTGGAGCTGACATCCACTTTAAAGTTTGCACCACACATTGCCCCTTCACTGTCTATTCTCGGCATTGCCTTCAATTTATTCTTAGGATGCTCAAAGCTCATCAACCCTGCTTCACTGTGGTACATACACCCTGCAAATTCCATAAAACATGACATTAGACACAGTGTAAGACACAACAGTAGTAAGTAAGGAAGATTAAGTATTAAAGTTGAAACTTACCAGATGGAAAGGGTGCAAATGATTTAGCACAACTTGCTTTTATAACATCTTTGTCGTCAGATATGACCACAGATCCATCAGCAGCGATCCCCCAGAAGAGTTGCACTCTTTGGTCTGACCCCTGTTCCAAACATTAGAAACAAGTTTCAGCAATTTTTCTACGCTGATAAATCGAGAAACAAGTACTCTACTTGCAAAAATATACTAGATCATTAGATTGAACTTAATTACCAAAGCAGCAAAGACAGTGCCAGAACTTTTGTCGTAGATGACAAACCCAAAGCAGCCATCAAGGTCCTTAAGAACCTGATCAGCTGGGTATGGACCGCGGTCTCGAAGGGTCCGGTATGCTTCTATGACATACATGGCTTCGTTGGTAGTCTTTCCTAGGCCATATTGCTTAATCAAGGTGTTCAGGTTGTTCAAATTGCCCAAGAATATGCAGTACATGTTGTCCATCCCACAGAACATCCTATTCATCACAATAACAAATTAGTTAACTAAAGAAGTTACGTTACATTGGTATAACATCAACAGTGTGACTATGCTATAAAAATCAGCCTAGACTAACATGAGCAAAAAATGTTCCTTTGGTCATGAAGTTAATTTTTCTACGCTTATATTCCATGCTGCGAGACCTTGTGGTACTACTCGACTCGAATTTTGACTAAAACAAATGGTGCGAAATCCTAAATAGACTATCTTCTTCATGATTTAACTATTGTACACCCTTAAACTAAGTAGTCATATACTCATAATGCTTAAGAAAATGTACCTTTGGTTATGAAGTTGGGGACCTTTAGAAGGGGAATAAGCAAGAAAAGCAGCATTGCCAAAGCCAACAGAAAGAGGGGTGTTATGTGAATTAACTTGCTGGAAGATCCGCACTATATCTTCAGGGTGCTTGGCCTTGTTGTTACCCGACCCAAATGAAAGCGAAACCGGGCAGTTTAGCTCCTTAGGTGGATCCACCAAACCCTTGCTGAATATTGCCAACATTTTCTTAAGATGATCAACAAAGAAAAATGCACTTGAACGAATAAAATCTTGAAAATTGAATGATGTTTATGTTTTGGTGAAGGAGTAGAATGAAAGAAATGGGGTGGCTAAGGTTGGGTATATATAGCTACGTGTGTAGAGAGAAAAGAGAGTAGAGATTTTATCCACAAGAAAGTGAGTCATAATTGAATAAGATTTGGTATTCTGTGTCTATCTAATCCATTTATCCACGACTTATGTAACCGTGTTTTCTTGTATTTGTATAGTGACACTTATGTAGTTATGTTATTAAAATTGGTCAGGTCCTTTAATTAGAAGATACAGCTGAGTTTGAGTGTATAACTCTCACGTTCTTTTTGGATAATTCTTTGATATGACTCAGTGTTCACAGTTTTCAATAACAAGGTCAAAGAAAATAGTAAAATGACAAGTGCGCGTATCTGGTATTCCAGGTGATGGATAAGATAATAATTATATAAATTAGATTTGTATTTATAATATAATATTTGAAGTGAGACGATTTGATACTAATGTGATTAGATTACGATTTGCAATAAAAAGATAATTTTTTTAAAATATCGTTTTATATTAAATAATTTTTATTTTATATTAAGAATTTATCTTTAAAAAAAATATTTTTGGTTTGGAAGATATATATATTA
This sequence comes from Corrigiola litoralis, assembly GCA_901111285.1. NCBI lineage: Eukaryota > Viridiplantae > Streptophyta > Magnoliopsida > Caryophyllales > Caryophyllaceae > Corrigiola > Corrigiola litoralis. Next base: position 22,150 of record CAAKMY010036803.1, read on the forward strand.
GATTAATTATTTATTTATGATCGTCTAAACCCAAAGTTCGAATGTACTGTCAATGTTATCCACAACGTACGATAGTACGATACGATATTGAAATGCAATGACAATGATCCGAGTCAGCATATCAGGTTTTGTCCTCATGACTAAAAAGTGGATAAGGGTTAGCCCATTATAAAGTTCTTAATATTCCGTTCCATCGATGTGTTCATGAGTCATGACTCGTCCAACTATGGCTGCCTGCCTGCCGCAAACCAAGGACTCAAAGGTGGTAAGGATGGATCTCACGTTAGAGTCAGCTCTCGAGGCCTCTATGGGAAAGTTTATTTTAGAGCTATCTTAAACAAAAAAAAAAAATTATTACAAATAACAAATGATAAGAGAATCGTCTCATTATTAATTTGGTGAGGCTGCCAGGCTGGAGTATAAGATCAATTAATTTTGTAAACCTCAATATTTTTACTTAGAAGCTCAAATATCCGAATTTACGGAAAATTCACGTGGTACCCCTGAGGTTTGCAGTTTTGCACGTGGTACC
>CAAKMY010036805.1:0-24310 GCA_901111285.1 Corrigiola litoralis
TTCATTTTTGATATGACATTTATACAAATAACTAATTTTTAGTTAATTACTTAAATTTTTATATACAATTATTAGAAACTAAAAACCCAAAACTGCAAACTGCAGTGATACCGAACGAGCCCTAAGAGTTTAGATTTGTCATACATCTTATTTCTCATGCTACCAATTATTCGGTGTGTGATAATAACTCTACCAACTCTATGAGAATAAACTCTAGAGGATTCAAGCCCATCAAAAAGGTGTGTGATGATAAATCAATCTATTTTTCCTGGTCTTCTATATATATAGTTAAAATAATTAATCATGACTTAATTACATGCATGGTACTTAAATTATGGTAACAAAGATGTCTGCCATACCATTTTTGATGATTAAAGATTGTTAGATCAACGGTTAAAACTACATATAGACAGCGGTTTATTAGCGATATGAATGTGCGCGCTGTTATATGTATATTAGTTTACACAACGGTTCAAACCGCTGTCTAATTAAAGTCCACTATAGACATCGGTTGGAACCGCTGTATATGTTTGTTTCCTATACACAACGGTTGAAACCGTTGTCTAAAGTGTACCTTAGACAACGGTTTGAACCGTTGTCTATAAGCTTTTTTTGAAGAAAAAAAATTAAATACACACATTAAAATAAATAAAATTTATTTATATACTTGAGAATACAGCATCCAAAGTAATCAATCAATGGTTCCACCATAAAATTACAATTAACATCAACATAAAAACTCTAATGACATATGCAACTATGAAACTATATGCAACTAACAACTAAGGGCATCATTGCAACTCCATTGTATCACCCCCGAGCCTTCTCTTTAAATGGTGTGGACCTTTTCCACAGTTTGATTACTTGCAACCTGGAAATTAATGTAGGCAAAATCAGTTAAACCCAGTCGAACCAGTAAGCAACTCCAAGACATAACTGAGAACAAGAGCAACCACAAATAGAAATGTGACTAAAAGACATATTGTACAATGTAAGTTACGCCTGAGAAATAGAGAACACTACTTAGAAACAAGTAATATAACCCTATCCCACAAGATATTCATGACTTGAACTTCTTCTGAGCATGATGTCAATTCTTCCTAGAAAACAACCAAGAATTCTCTTCCGCTTATATAAAACTGGTGTATCATTTTACGAGTCTCAGAAATTATTACATACATGCATGGTACTTAAATTATGGTAATAGAGATGTCTGCCACACCATTTTTGATGATTAATGATTGTTAGAAGACCAAAATAAGAGTAAAATACCATAATCCGTCGTGGTCGGTTAACCCTGTCATATGATGAGACAACAAATTTGCCGCGTCAGTTCGCTAGAATTTCGGACTTGTCTTAGCACACATATTTAGAATTGCTTTAAACAATCTTTGGAAATAGTGTTTTATAAAGGATTGCTTGATTCAGAGACATGTTTAAATTAAGGTATAGTGGCGTTCAACCGTTGACCGGGACCTTATTTTGAAGCTAGATGAATTCGTTTAAAAAAGTTTTGCTAAAATTGATGTATTAGGTATTAATTTAGTCATCCCGGGTGTTTGTAATGATTTCTGAAACTCGTAAAATGATGTTTTAAATGGTAAAATATATACAAAAAAATACTTTTGTGGTATGAGGTTTGTATCGGTGGTACAAGTTTTAGGTATGTCTTTTGGTACGAATATAAGGCTTGTGATACACCAAAAAAATAGTTACGTTACAATTACCCCTGGCGGTACGGTTTTTGTAAAGTTAGTACTAGAAAACTACAGTTCATTGTGATGACGGTACAGTTTTGTACCGTCGAGATTTTCTTGTTTCCTTATATTGTCCCTGACGTGTTTAGGTCATCGTGCCTATATAAGGGGATCTCTATTCACTCCGAAAAATAAGTCCGAGTGTTGTTCAACGTTGCGATTGTGAAAAAGCAAAAAGTTGCTACCTTAGGGTTTAAAATCTTGAAACTCTGCCGGAATCTATATATATTATTGTAATCTGCATGCTTCGATGTGTTTTTAATAATTATTGTTATTGCTATGAACCATGCTAGATTTATTTATTCGTATAATGCAAATAAGACGTTGTTATGTTAAACAAGTGATCACTAAAATTAGATTAATTATGTGAATTGATAACCTTAATATGGATCATGAAAATAACGTAAGATTGTGTTATTTATTGTATTTCATGCATGCTTGTTTGATATGATACATATATGGACTAAACTTAATGTAACTTGATAGATATTAACTAATAAGGTGATTACTTCCAAGCTCTTTATTTGGATTGGTGCCTAGGTAAATGAAGTCATTAGTGTAACATCTTAACTTGTTTATAGTTCTGATGTTATTTTTGTTTCGTTAAAAATCGTGAATAATAAATCATCGGGCTTTCCATTCGATTGTCCTTGTGATCAGGAACCTTTAAAAGGAGAACTTATACCCTCGTCCCTCGGTTTGTCTATCGGTTTTTTAAAGGTAATAAGTTGTTCGTTCGATTGTATTTTTCTTGTTTTATAAAATAAGGTGGCGACTCAGAAATTCAAAAGTAACTTGTCATTGTCTAAAGGATCCAAATATCCAAAATTCGGGTTTTTTTAACTCGTTACAGTTTTGACTCCGCTAGAGATAGTAGAGAGTAATCAGTTGAAAGTAGCTATCGTTTAAATTTAGTTTAGTCGTTATGTGTATCATATAAATTGCATCATTGTTATAGTAACACGTCCGTCCAGCCTATGCTGATTGCGCGCATATTAAACCTCTCAAGTCCATAGCTCTGCAAGCATACCTCCGACTCATAAATCTTTGGTTCTCCACATCAGATTACCCGAAGCAAAGGTAGACCAACTATATTTCTATTCGATCGATAGCTATGCCTTTGATTTGTAATATCCTCGCAAACATGAACCTTTAATTGCATAGATGACATTTGCATGCTTGAATGAATGTGTATGAAAATAATGTTTGAACCCACCCTGTCTTGATTAAACTATCATCCCTATACTGGCTATGTGAAAAAAACGACGAGTTGTCCCTATCTCTGTTTTCCTTCCTTTAGAAGCAAGTTGACTTAGTTTGACCTAAGATGTATGCCTTATCCCAATTGTGCCCCATAATCCATGCCTTGCCTAAGATGAGTCTCGTAACTATACAATAAAGTAATGACCAAGTTTCATAACCCTTGCCTTTCATTAGGCAGAGTTCACAATTCGTGTGAGCATTATTTTATAATTGTGAGAATGCATTGTACATGCTCAGAATTCTAACAAGCTAGATCGCAGCATGATCCGAACAGTACCTAGAAAAACGATTCAGCTTCATAGTAGGGTCCTAATTCTACTAAACTTGCCTTACAAGAAATCTATCCAAACGCTCCCTCAAAACTTTCTTGTTAGACCTTCCCTCCATGCCAAATGAAACTACTTTCATGGTACCCCAAATCCAACAATCTACACGAGTCGATTGTATCCTGAAAACATGCATAGTCGCTCCTCACGCCTAAGACCTTCTTCCTTCTCTCCACCGTAAACAATCTCGTAGAGAAATCCCTAAAAATCATAATGGCAAGAAAACTTCTTAAACATTTCCTCATCAACTCCGAAGTCTTACATTTATCAATACTATTTGGCCATCCGTGGAGGCCAATAACACGCCAAACCGGAACACTATTCCCATCAATCACATCTCCTACGAAATAATTCGAATAGCATGCAATAGTATTAAAATCCATATTATTCCAGCAGATTCCCAAACCTCTCAAAACCTTCCCATACTACTAATACACATCCCATGGTTAAACCCACATTTATTTCTCACCTTATCAAGCTATTTCCCATCAATCATCGTCTGCATAACAAAGATAATGTTCTAGCGATCCCTCCAACACCAATCTTGGAGGAGTTAACATTATGTGGGCTGCTCAAATCTGATAGTTCCAACTAATAATTCTAATTCTTGTTCGAGGGGTTGGTTATCTCCAACCTCCACTACTTCATCATAATCACACGCCATCGCGTCCATAGACAAGTTAGACTTTTCTTCTCTCCTGACTCATCTCCTTTCTCATCAAACTCTCCATCAAAACCTGTCCACTTTCCTCCTCAACCCTTGGGATTACCATTGACCAAAATCTTTGTATGTAGCACGCACCATAAACTATCACCCTTAATTTCTTCACCTCTTCTTTTTTTTATCATGTTCCCACATCAAAAATTAAAGGGTAGGGTCAGGGAATAGATGAATATGAGTCATTTGGTTTAGCAATATATCATCAAAGCTAGAAATACGAATAGTTTTGGGAAGGTTGAGCGTTTAGTTAGGGTTCGTGTTTGGCCATACACTTGAACATGGTCCACCGTCCACGTGGATGATAGGAGAACATACAACAACATCATTAATGTTGTTATTTTACATAAGTGAGGGGTCAACTATGGTATCTTTTAAGGCATGCTTGAGTTTTTGGACTAACCGAAATTTAGATGTTCGTCAGAATCATAATCACTAGACACATCTTCCTGTCGTCCCTCCCCACATGATACACCTTACTCATCACACCTTTTTTGCCATGAGAGTTTGAGCTAGCTTCTTCAACCACCCCATTCCCAGCCTCCCCTTTGTCCTTCTTCTTGGAAAGAACCTTATAACTAACCTCATAGTTCTTCCCTATCTTATAATTTTAACCCCTCTAAAAGTCAAAGCTCTTCAACCATTAGAAGCTTACCCCGCTTCTACTTGAAGCGGCTTTTATGAGGCGATGCTTTAAAAAACCACGATCCCCACCCCACCCCATATCCTCCTCCAACTCCTTTTCATCCACCTTCTCACAATCCTTCAGAATGTGATCCAACTTGGTACAAGCATAGCAAAAAACGATAGACGTTCATACTTCATCTGGATCCATAATTCCTTCCCCTTTTGTCTCGCGGCTTCTGATGTCTTCTTAACGGTTTATAAATGTTAATTAAAAACCCTTAATCTTCTCGACTTGTCCCACCCTAAACAATCATCCTCAACACTCGCCAAGCCCCTAAAATCCGGATTTTAATAGAACGACAATTTATAGGTAAACTATATAACCCTGACCAAATAGGGCAGTGGGTAATGGAGAGTTGTGATGGTTGTTCGTCACATCTGATATCTTTTAGTACAAGAAGTTTATTGGCAAAATTCCAAGGCGCACCATTAAGAATGATAATTTGTCCTTTAATTATGTAGACTAAATAGTAAAGAAGTTATCTTTAATGTGAAAGGCCTAAACAATGTTTAACTTCCAAGCCTCCGCCATTGCGTTCTTCATGACCTCGAACTTATAAGAATTGGTTGAGTGGATTCGCCCAACCATCGATAAGGATATTTTGTCACCGTCATAAGGAACACCACCCAAGTCCGCTATTTCATTCTCCTCATCATTTATGTGTAACTTTATTCATGTATTAGTGATCCTCATCGACCGTATTGGCGTAGAGAAACCTTAGAAAGGGAGGAAAAACTTAAAGATTATAAGAGATAGGCTCTAATCGTCACTTAGTGCAGAAGAGATATTTTGGGTGTTTTCTGATTTCATATGGGATACTTGACAAAAAGTATGTGATAATTTTTTTTTATTAGGACATTTGTATATAGGCAAGACATTTTTGCAACATACAACAAATTTAACTTGAAATTTAATGATTGATGGTTGAGTAGATCTTCGGTTGGATCATATGACCTCAATGTATGTTATAACTAGTTAGTCATATAAGATTGTAAAAAAAATTTGTATGAGCATATAGAATATAAGAATGAGTATACAATTTTAGCACGCTTAAAATACAATCACAAAAACTCATAAAGAAACTTAGAAAATTATGAAAAAGTAAAAAAGTAAATTATGGAAAAATTCATTTCATCAAATAATTAATACAATTTTATGTTTTAAAAAAGGTATTTTTAAGCTTAAGACTCTTCGGCCTTCCTACATTAGCTTTAGAATTTTTGTTTTTAATTTTTAATTTACTATCCAATGAGTTTTCAAGATCTATATGTAATCTATATTATATCATTGTCGCATGTAAAAAACTGGCCACTATTATTGTGGCAATTACTCTTTATATCTGCGAAGCCAATTGATTTTCATCTTTGAAAATTAAATATTAAGTGCTCTAATCTTGCCAATTCAAACATCTTAAAATTTAATTCAATATACAGAATAATATGTATGATATTATGTAAAAAATATGAATCCGATATCATATATTTAGAACTGCATTTTGTTTTTTGTATTTGATAATGATATATCATGAGTTCATGACTGTTTCTTGATCGTCATTATTTTTGAGAGAAATAAAGGTGTAAATGTGTCTTGAATGTCATTACTTTTTAGCAAGGAAGAGTATTATCATATTCCTATATAGTTCAAATAGTTAAGAAAAGAACTAACGCATGTGGTTAGAGCACTCCTACTTAAATCATGAGGTTCGGGTTTGACTTTTATCAATGACTTTGTGCACATATTTGAGACCAATAAAATATAGTTCAAATAGCTTTTACGAAATCAGAATATGCGCTTGAAATAGAAGTACGAATAATTCCAATTTTTTTAAAATTCCTAATCGATATCCTTCAATCATACATTCATATGCTCCACTTCAGTAACCATTAGATTTTGTGGAGTTTTAAACTAGAGCTGTAAACATCAGCAAATCGAAATTCATGGCTGTATTGGATAGATAGTGTGTCTTGATTTATTTGCTAATTTAAATTAACTCTTTACTTCTTCATTGGAACTCCTTAAAAGTGAGCGCGAGCGCGAGCGCGAGGACGTCCTCAAAGTTCCGTAAAGAACGAGACCCCTCCACTCATAGTCTCATATCAACTCATAGTTTAAGTAAGTGGCTATGCATAAAATAAAAAAAGCGTACAAATATAAAGCAACTGGTAATTGCCAAACAAAGCGCGCAAATAATGCTGTCCCTTCTCAGCTTTATTAGTTGGTCACTTTTTGCCACCTTACCATCAAGCAACCTTGAACTGACCCTGCAGCAAACCAATTGAGTAAATTAATTAAGACTTGGATCTCTTATGTCTACAGTCTACTCTACTAAAAACTTAGTTTAATATCTACATTGATGCCTTTATTTCTCTCAAAAGTTGAGTGGTTGCCCAAATAACTAAAGCTTACGGAGTAGGACATATATATTTTATTTTTATTTTTGCAGCATTAGCGCCGATGTCCCACAATCTTTGTCCACTTACTGCTACGACGTGTACGTTTTAGCTAAGTGGAAATCGGAACTACTATAGATTTCTTTAATTGTACTATTGAACTTAATACTACGAGTATATGTTATCTGAATGTTGCTAGAGCTTGAATGATTGAGGATCCTTTTGTTCATTATCTACTTATGTATCCGTTAGGCTAAAATCATTAATCCTTAGCTCGAATGTTTTCTCAACTAGTAGTTATTCTTCATTCCACTTGTCTACTTCTCCACGAAAAGAATACTTCAACTTTCTTAGATTTTGATGGGAAAATGCTTAAGTACGAAGTACTTTAATTAGTACATATCTGTCACGAGGATAAAAAAGTTCGTAGGGAAAATTTGCATGCGAAACTTGTATATACAATGTCTCTAATACTAAAAGTTCACTTTGAATTGTGACATAAACGGTAAAACGGAGAACGTCATTCAAATATTAGCTAGGTCACTACAACAATAATAAAATATAGTAAAGATCATAGATTTTCTAGCTAAGAACCATCCTAAACTAGTGATAACATTATAACTTTTGTGATTAGAATTCCTTTGATGATAAAACTACGCCTCTATGCATTGTCAGATTTTATAAATTCCTTCTCTATGAATTGGCAGACACAACTCGATCTATAAGACTTTGACTATGATCTAGATAGAAAGCGAATTATTGACACAAGGACGTTCTAAAACTAATTAACTAATTTGCATAGAATGGTAAATGGTTGTAAAGGACTACTTAAATATCAAAGCATTACCCAAGTGGATTAGCACAACTAGTTAAGATTTATTTTTAAATCTGCATGAGATTTTGGCTAAATTTAAATGAATCTATACATCATTTTTCTACATTGTATATTTTTTTTTCTTTAAAAAAAACCAGAATAAAGAGAACTAATTTTTTTTTTGTGCCAAGAATAAAGAGAACTGAACATAGACCGTTCCAGCTAGAAATATATTTCGAACACGTAGCTAGCTTTGGACCAGGGAAACGCTCATAAAGCGTTTGTATACATTGTTACTCTCCATCATAGTGGCCAAGCTGATTACCAGAAAAAATCATAGTGGCCAAGCTTCATTACCCGGCCACTAAAGCTTAAGATTAAAATCAAGAAAAGAAGCTAGTATTACTTTCTTTTCCTAAAGCATTATTCCTGTAGAAGATCTTTCGGTAGATTATAGTGGTAAATGAAATAATAATCTACCTAGGAGAAAGGGTATATGCTCAAAGTATGTCAAGATTGGAGCGATTAAGTCTTGACATAAAGTTCCAAGCATTTTCACCTATGATCGAGAAGGGGTATGTGCTCATATTTTGACTCCACCAAATACTTAGGGGCTAATTCATCATAAACTATATTCTATGATAGGGACTCAAGTATATTTTAATATGTCCCCACTTAGAGGAAATCATTTCAAGTTTCTCTGTTCTATATATACCCTCTTCACTTCCTAAATAATTCCTCCACACCAAATTAACCTTTCTCATAGCCTGACAAACACACTCGTTTCACAAAATATCTGTCTTTCACACTAGCTATCTGAAAATTGTCCTACAACTGTTTGATAATTAAAAATGGAGCAAAATTTTCCAATTGTAACAAAGAAGGTATGGAACATGATGAAGTTAGCCTTTTTCATGCTTAGGAAAGGGATTTGTAAGAAGAAGATACTCTTAGACCTCAGCTTGTTGTTGAAGCGTGGAAAACTTGCAGGGAAAACCCTCACCAACCTAATGTTTCACCACCATGCATCCACCTGGAGGGCCGCCGGCGTCGGTGGCACTTCCCACCTCCAGCATTCTTTCACCGGCGGCCCCCAGGAGTTTGAGTTCAGCTGCAGCAATACCCCTCTTTACGGCCACTACATCACCAACAACAAGAAAAAAAACCACGAAAATTATTACAGCTGCTCGTCCTCTCCTCTTGTGGACATTAATAGTATTGAGGATGTGAACATGTTCGAAATGACGATGATGCCGGGTAATGATGGTGGTGTTGCGGCTTCACCAGCGTTCCCGGGGTTCGGGTTAAGGCGGAGCCCCATGGTCCGACAGCTGAGGATAACAGACTCCCCATACCCGCTGCAAAATGATCACGCTTTGGATGATAAGCGTGTTGATGAGGCTGCTGAGGCGTTTATTAAGAGGTTCTACTCCCAGCTCAAGCAGCAAGCTTACTAGTAGTAAATATGGTTTGTCAAAATGTAAGTATAGTTGTCAGTATAGTACATAGAACTGTATATTTGCCAAAAAAAAAAAAAACACAAAAAAAAAACACAAAAAAAAAATCAATCAAGCAAACATAATCTTTTCCTTTTTCAAATCCTTTTGTAAATTGAAGAAAATCAGGAATATATGCTACCACTGTTTTTATTGTGGTGACAAACTGTTTCAGTCTTTCCCGGATGTTAGTGTTAAATACTGTAAACTTAGAAAATGTACAATGTCGTGCTTAGTATGTAAGATTACCCTCAAAACTGTAAACTTTACTTTGTTGATACTAGCTTTATCATCTCTGTATCATCCAATGAATTCCAGAATGCAAGAAAGCATTGGCTTTTTCTAATAAAGATGAATCAAATTTATTAATCTCCCATCGTGAGTTATTTGAAAGTCATATATATGATTTCTTAAGTCTTCTTAATGAAATGATATAACACTTAAATATGTCAAAATAACTTGGCGCAAGTGGTAAATGCTTGAACACTTGAAATTGTAAGTTCCAACCTCTATTTGTGACAGGAGGAAGGATTTTCCTTAAGTATCCACACGTTTTCTTGATATGATGTTAAATATTATAGATTCTTAATTATCTTCAAAATCACTATGAACTTAGATTCACCAAATATCATACTTTGATGCTATCATAGCGAGGGATGATTATGAATTGAGTTTCAAATTAATGATGTCCTTTGATTAGCATCTGTTTGTACAGTCTGTTTCCGTAAGCTAAATGCAATTATGTTTGTGAAACTATTAGACACAAAAAAGCATAGCATTTCTAATTATGAAAATTATAAATAAATATATTGTACACCTATGGAGGTATGGATATGTTTGAGTGAGAGAGCCATCAAAACTTATACCACATATACCAAGGGGTATATACATTATTTCATGCCCCCTTGTCAAAAGACGTGTGCATATAATAAGGCAAATATATATGCACATTAAATGATTTGTATATACTATAAGTTAAGAAAAATGCATAAAAGTATGAACTGTACAAAAAACTAAAATGTGCATAAACAATTAATGATTTGCGCATATTTATATGGGGGCACGAACCCCAAGGCATAGTATATACGTATAATTTGCAGAATGTCATTGAGCGATCAAACAACCTTTGTCAACAATAATTCGGAGAAGTACCAAAATGTCAAGTGGATACAAGAAGAGTACCCTTAGCTTGCACCTTTTGTACAATGAGAAGGGTGATGATTGACAAGACTTTGATAGATATTTAGGGATCAATCTCATGAATTATGTTATAAAACTTTGGGAGTGAGTAATTTAACTGAAATGTGAAGATTTCGGAAAATCAGTTTAATCTATGCTAGAAATGTCGATTATTGTTGACGTTATTCATCTGATAAGACAACTAGTGGAGAAGTACGTGACAACAAAAACGATTTAATATAGTTTTTATTGATATAGAAAAAGCATTTGATATAGTGTTTAGGGAAGTGCTATTGTACATTCAATTAGAGCATGCAAATGAATACTTAGGGAGCTTTATGAGGTTAAATTGCACAGGCTCATATAGTTATTATGCATAATATGAAAGTTAATATTAAAAAGTTTAGAGCAAAAAATAAATTTGTATATGGTGTTATTTGGCAAAAAGACGACAAAAGGTGGTAAATTTATTACTTCCTCTATTTCAATGAATTATCAACATTTGCTTTGGAACAAAACAAAGAAATTGAGGCCCATTGGAGCAGATAGTGAGGGAAATCCACATTGAATGCAAGTTTATTTTTCCAAAAATGTATGCAATTTAATTATATAAAGCATTAAACCTGTTTCATATACAATTTAAATAAAAGGGCTTACCCCTTAAGCATTTAACACAAAGAAGAACTTTATCTTTTGGGAAATGACCTCTTCTATCTCAGTCTTGGTTGGTTCTGATTATCTTCTCACACCACCTGTTAACTTACAATATAATTCATTCTTATTAATACTTTCAATTGTCATACAAACAGAAACCATGATATGTTTAGCATCCAATTAAATAAATATTAAGAATCAAGTACGACACTGAGACTATTTTTTATTGGTTTAACCAAGGGTTCCACCACCGAACGTAGGTAATGACTAATTCGTTTCGCCGCAGATACTCTCCAAAGAGGTAGATAGTTGAATAATAAATGCGCTCCATTATTTCTGTGTATAATGACCAAACGCTTGATCTCATGATTAAGAAATGGGATGAGCAACCACCACAACACAATAACACATCTAGTCGCATACACCCTATTCGGAAAATACTGAGAGCTCTATGTGCAAACTAGAAGAGAATAGTCAAAAATTGAAGCAAAAATTGAAAGTCTTAAGAATTATTGCCAAACACTAAGATAGCAAAAAGTCGTTTTGTTTTTGTGAAGTTCCTCTGTTCCTTAGTGATATAAACTCTAAATATAAACACTCATTGAATCCGCCAGCAGGTTTTGTTTCTTTTTTCCTTTGCTGCTCAATAATGAACGGAAAAAAGACAGGCGCCCAAGTAAAACGACTAGAGGAAATTGCCAAACCAACCGTCGAAGTGATAGTGCATCTCAGCTTTAGTTAAGCCTTTTGCCACAATGCCACCTTACCATCAAGCAAAGCCTCAGAATCCTGCAGCAAAGCAAAAGCTTGGATCTCTAATCCAAACCGCGCATCTTTCCAATCCAACGGTCCTCTTTATCATTGGTCTCCAAAGTTAGTGGGTAATGTTAATAATTAAAGTATGCATGAAAAAAGACCATAACTTTCTCTCTTAGCTAGTGAGCTAACTATCTTGGTTGAGTGAGTGATTGAAGTTGCTTATGACTTCGTTATCCATATATCCATCAAGCCTCTAAAGCTGCAGTAATGTAGTATATCATTTTCTCTCATGGTATTCGTCAATACACTAAAGACATACTAGCAGTACTCTTCGGTTCAAGCCACTTGGCTAATTCTCTGCCAAAACCAAATAAGTTGGTTTTCACTTTTCATGCATGGAAGATGCTTAAGGATTAAGTACATGTATGCAACGAGCCACGAGGTTACGATAGATAAGAACGGGATAGCATAGCTTTTTTCACTCTTTAGACACATTTTTAAAATATTATTACGATCCCTTACTGTATACATATAATCATATATGTACCCCTTACTCTAATTTCACAAAGAAAAAGGCAAAACATAAGTTCGATTTTAGTCTGGAGGAGCTAGATATACATTGCCTATAAGTGCACTGAGGACATCCTAAAATTAAATCAATCATTAATATAGAAGTTCACTTTTCTTCTTTCAAAAAAAAAAAAAAAAAGTTAACTTTTCTTTTATACACATACGAAAACCGGGTTAAGGGTATATTTAGATACTAAAGTTTGGACGTACTTTGTCCAAAAAAGTTATAATCAAAGAGCGGCAAGTTTGTTTTTTTTTTTTTTTAGTACAAAAAGACCGACAAGTTTTAGATTCGAATGGAATAGAGCTTTCTATAATTAAAGTGGATGATTATAGACCCAATCAAAAAGCAACAAATTCTACATTCGAATTCGATACCCCAAGTTATTCATAATCAGTCACTGACGCAAATTCATTTTTTCCTAAGGAACATGGTTGCAAGAAAACAATTTTTTGGTTACGAAGAACTTGATATGTGGATTGTGACCTTTTTTTATTTTTCCTCAAAATTAACAGAAATTATATAGCCAACTTTATTTTTTGAAATTTTGAGCTGAGTTAAACATGAGAATACTGTTCGGTTGAACATTTTGAAATCCAAACAAACGTATCAGATTAATATCAAGCAATCATATACTACTACAACATAAAGTTCAGTTACTGATAAAATATCAAGCCAAAAAAAATCAGGCAGACACAGTCATGCATGTTCAATTGATCTAGACAAAAGATTGTGGAAATATCAATCTGAAGTTCTATAAACTGACTCGCAGTTTTGACACGTTAATATAGTCGTGTCTTAGTTTCTCAAATTAAGCACGCGATCAGTATACCTTGTTTCCTTTTAAACACCAATCATTCTTCGAAACAAGTGTCATTATTCAATAAAGCAGCTGAACAAAAGTAGTTTCACTAGCAAAAGAAATATGGAACTTACCCACCCTCTCCACAAGCCACTTAAATATATTTATTTATATGTAGATACAAGCCACTTAGCTTTAATTATCATTTCATATTTCACGGCCTCCTTTTTCCTTCCTACTATATAAACCCTTTACCCCCTCCCTTCTTTTTCCCATGCCAAACAACAAACAAGTGAACAACTTGTCTTCTCAATTCTTTCCGCTCATACAAACACTACCTCTCTTTCTCAAAAAAAAAAAAAAAAAAAACCAAAAAAAACCTCTCATCAATCGAAAAACCCAAACCCAAGAAACTCATAAAAATGGAGCAAAATGTACCAGTGATAGCTAAGAAGATATGGAAGATAATGAGGGTGGCTTTCTTCATGCTTAAGAAAGGCATATGCAAAAGGAAGATACTCATGGACCTCAACATGATGATGAAGCGTGGAAAGATTGCAGGAAAAACCCTACACAACCTAATGTTCCAAATCCATCACCACAACCAAAATTACGACGCCTACACCTCCCAGGTGGGCTTAAGGAACCCATCCCACTTACAACATCTCGCCACGAACGCCCCCCACGAGTATGAGTTCAGCTGTAGCAGCACTCCCTTGTACCGCCAATACTTCACCAACAAGAGAAAAAACCACCAACAAAACTACATGCCTTCCCCTTTAGAAGACATCAACAATATCGAGGCTGTTAACGAAATGTTTGACATGATGTTGTCAAGTAGCGAGAGTGTTGCGCCGTCGCCAATGTTGCTGGGGCTAGGCTTTGGTAAGAGCCCTGCAGCCCGACAACTCACGGTAACGGATTCGCCCTTTCCAGTGCAGAATGCGGAGAGTAATAAGCATGTGGATGAGGCTGCCGAGGACTTTATTCAGAAGTTTTACTCCCAGCTCAAGCAGCAAAAGTACTACTAAGGCAGAAAAGGTCTTAAATATTTTTACATCAAGAGTATGTTTTAGCTCGTAGCACAATTGCAGATAGGTTTTTTTTGTTCCTTTCTGTTATTGTAAGAAAGTTCTTGAAAAAATAAATAATTTAGTAGTGTTTCTAATATTTTTTTTTTTTTATGTAAGCTAGGTTTTGTAATATCCGAGAGCACGACATTTAAATTGTACTACGTACATGTTTGCACTATTTTCCTTAATTGATAAGGTTTGGTATTTAATTTAGGTCATGCTCTAATTTATTTCAACTATAATTATAGCTTTTTTTTTTGTTGCATACATATTCTTTGAGCTCATTTTCTATTTTTGTAAAAGTATTTTCATCTCTTTTTAGTTAGAGATTCGTGGTCGAGTTAGGACATAAGCGAATTGATGTCCTACGACCTAAAGCTTACTTGTATAGTTAAACGGTCTTGTTCTTTCAACCCTAACCCGACCTAATTAAAACTTTGATGATCGAGACTTGTTAATCCATTTTAGTTTTAAATTTAAAAGTGTTGATATATATAACCTATCATTATATAAATGACCTAATGCCCAATATTTGACTAAATTGTTACGGTTCTCGGCTTTTGGAGTGGGAACTTGATGTTGCTCACCCTTATTGTCAACTCACAAATTAACAATTTATTTTTTTAAAAAACTCATTATCACAATAATAGAACGCAAGAAAAAGTACTCACCAACTTACAAATTTTCCATTTATTTGTATCTGGCAACCGCACCTAAAAATTGGGTGCGCCAGCTATTCTAGATAATTTTTGTCTATTATGAGACACAAATATGTATTCAATTCCAGACAAGTTTATTCTGAGATAATTTTTTGTTAGACACATGTGTCTATTCTATACACTTTTTGTGTTATACAATCTAGATACAAAAATGTTTTGATGCTTTGGTTGATAGTTGCATGCCTAATCAATTACCTAAACAATCGTGTATCTCATGGTTAATTTGGGCTTTTGACCAACATACAATCAAGCAAAGCCGTAGAACTCAGCAACAAATTAAAGGGGCAATGATTTTTACACTTCCCCATTTGATATTTACACTCCTCATGTGAGAGGAGTAGATTCCTGCATAGGAATCTGTGCACTCACATGAAAAGGGTGAGTGGGAGTGTAAAAACAAAATTGGAGAGTGTAAAAATCAGTTTCCAAACTAAAGCCTTACTCCGTAGAACTCAGCAAAGCAAAGGCGGGTAATGATTTTTACACTACCCTATTTGATTTTTACACTCCTCATGTGAGAGGAGTAGATTCCTGCAGAGGAATCTGTGCTCTCACATGGAAGGGGTGAGTGGGAGTGTAAAAATAAAAATAGAGAGTGTAAAAATCAGTTTCCTAACTCAAGAAAACTGTCGCCACGAAGGCACTTCTCTGAACTGTACATCTTGTTGTCAATCCAACGTCCTCTTCATTATCTCTCCACAAAGCAGGTGGTATCCGCTAATAGTTAAAGCAGAGCTCAGTCATCGTGACTAGTGGGCTGTTTAGTCCATTAGTTGGACCGTGCAATGCACGTGGCCTCTGTTTCCTTTTTTTGGCTGATTTCACTCATTTGTTGCACCATTAACATACCACTCCACTGCATCACATCCACACCACACACACCAACCACAATGCTTCTACTGACAAGCCACCTCCACCCCAAACACCACCTCTGCATCATGCTACATACTCTTCTATCCATCATCTAAACATTCAATTAAATCAAAAAATACATAAATACTATCATAAATGTCCAATATGCTACAAAAGATGTCTAGTATACTATCCAACATGTCCATATACTATCCAAGATGTCAAATGAGCTTGACAAAGTCACCATCCACACACCAGTGCCACCACCCTCCTTACTACACGACACCACCATGCATCCCCTCACTGCCATCAAACCTTCACGCCACCAGCACCTCCCCATGGTCCTACCTTAATTCACGTCAATAGCACCGTCCTCACCACCGTCCTACCGTTTCTCCACATCACCCAATCCTCATTCAAACAAATGGTACACATATACCACTCATAAGTACTAATATACTATCAAGAGGGTTACAAATACCATCAAGCACAACAATGGTGATGTTCAGGTGGGTGGAGTGGTGGTTGTCATATGCGATGCAAGGTGGTTGTTGGTGGTGGTCGTCACCAATGATAGGTGGCCAGGAAGGAGGAAGGTGGGTTGCATGGTGGAGGATGTATGGTAAGGAGGGAGTAGGGAATGGTGGTTGTTGGGGTGAGGGACTGGAGGTGGAGGGAGAGGGCTGGAACAGTTGGGGTGGAAGAATAGAGGTGGGTAGAGGAGGTTGGGGAAACGGGGTTGGACAAATGGACAAGAAGAAAAATAAAAAAGAAAGAAAGAAAGAGAGTTGTGCATTGCACGTGTCCTGCTAATGGAGTAAATAGTCCCCTCATTGCGATGAGTTTATCATTACCCATTAAAGCAAGCACACAAAAACACCACAATGTCCTATCTCATACAGTCAGTCATACACTCATACTGTCATACAGATCTAAGTTAATCGGGTGAATATGTTATATGAACGAAGTTGCTAATAATGTCAATATCCATATATCTATCAAGCCCAAAAGATTTAGTATACAATTTACTGTCATATGATTCGCCAATAAACTAAAATAAGCATTCAGCAGAGCTCCTCCATTCAAGCCACTTGGCTAATTATCGGACAAAAGATAAGCATCTCTTTTTTTCGTTATTTTTAGTTTTTATGGCCAGAATGATTAAGCATGAAGTACATACAACTGTACAAGTACGGTACCTCACGAGGTTATCAAAGTTCGTAGATGAGAACTGGATATAATACCTTTTGACACCTTCAATAGTACTCTCTAAATCACTTTATATTGTATAAAATACCCTTTTTCGCAGACCTTGATCTCTCTATACAGTATATGCAACATTTATCCACTCGATATATGAAAAGGAAAAGAAAATTGACGATTGTATATCTGGAATTAAACATATACTTTCTCGGTCCGTTCCTATATAAACTTCATACCCATTTGGGCACTGTTATTAAGGTGTGTAATAAAAAACAATATACAAGCAAGTGGGAAGGGCATGTACTGTTGTCAAGTGGGAAAGATTAGGAAAGTACTTTACAGTGGGGCAATACCCATCACCACATAAACCTTCCCTCCCTTTTTAGTAAACTCTCACAGCCACTTGCACTTCCCTCCCAAAATTTCATTTAAAACATTTCAGATTGCGCCAAACACCAAATTTTAAGGTGTTTAAATTTTCCCTCCTAACATTTCGTTTCAATTACAATACACATACACAATTCAACTACACAGTTCACCAAAATATGGCCATGTCTGAAAGTGCAGTTCTTATAGAAATATAGGAATAAAAAAAGTCCCTTCTTTAATTACACCCATTTTCTACTAAAATTAATTACTGAAGTTGTTCCCAAAACACCAAAGTAAGTTCATCCAAATATAGCTCAACTACATTATCGCTGCTGTTGCTGAAACTGCTGCTGGGCTATTTCTGGTCCACTTCGTCTAAAAGCACAACATTTAAGCATCAAATATGGTGAAGAATTTGACAGATAGTCAGAGAGAAGAAGTGAAGGACTTTTTGTTGATGAACAGTACCAAGATGGTTATGCATAATGGCAAATTGAAAGAAGCTTCAGAGAAGTGGCTAGTTAGCAGGAGAAGTATTTCCAACATTTGGAGCATAATAAGAAAACAAACAGCAGCAGGGATTAAAATCTGTGTGAAGTCAAAGAAAAAGGGGAAGAAAGGAAAGGCAAAAATCATCATTGACATACAAAAAGTGAAGGCAATCAAATTGAAGGACAGGAAGACACTAGAGACATTTGCAAAGGCCTATGGAGTAGGAAAAACTACAGTTTGGAGGTGGTTAAAACTGGGTTTGATTAGAGCTCATACAAATTCAGTTCATCCTTTATTAACACCAAGACACAAACTGCTCAGATTGAAGTTCTCACTAGGTGCACTGAAAGTTGAAGGGATTTTGGGCAAAATCAAATTTAAAAGCATGTCTAATGTAATACACATTGATGAGAAATGGTTTTACTTAACAGAAATATGTGGTAGGTATTACTTGGTGCCTGGGGAAGAGGAGCCATATAGAGCATGTCAAAACAAAAGATACATTACAAAAGTCATGTTCATGTGTGCAGTGGCTAGGCCACAGTTTGCTGAAAATGGTGAATGTATATTTGATGGTAAGATTGGAATATTCCCATTCACTAAACAAGTTGCAGCACAAAGAAGTAGCAGAAACAGAGCAGCAGGTACAATGGAGACCAAGGCAGTGACATCAGTGACAAAGGCAGTGGTTAAGGCATGCTTGATCAATTAAATTATTCCAGCAATTAAAAGGAAATGGCCACAATCAGCATCAAAACACATCATCATACAGCAAGACAATGCAACCCCACGCATTCTAGGTGATGATCTTCATTTTTTGGTTGCAGTAAGGTCTGATGCTTTTCACATAGAATTAGTACATCAACCACCTCAATTACAAGACATGAACATTAATGATTTAGGCTTTTTTAGAGCTATACAATCATTGCAAGCACAAAGTGGAGCAAGAAATGTGGTTGAATTACTAGATGCAGTAGCTAATGTATTTGAGAAATTGGAGCCTACAACACTAAACAAGGTTTGGATAAGTCTACAAACATGTTTGATTGAAGTCATGAAAAGAAGAGGTCACAATGATTATCCATTGCCTCATTTGAAGAAAGGAGCATTACAGAGAAAAGGTGAACTACCACAAGATTTACCAGTTGATGAGTGTTTGGTTAGAGAATGCATTGAATATCTTATTCAACTAGGAGCACAAGTGGATAATCCAAGACTCATGCAACAACTAGGATACATACCAAGCAACTAAGGAAGTTTTTAGACAATTTTTTGAGTACAAGGACACAAAGCACAAGTGTTTGGTACTTTTTTGACTACAAGCACTGAAGATAGGCAGCAATACAAGTTTGGTAACACATGCATAGTTTTTGTGTTCATTAAATAGAAGAAGCACATATCAGAACACATAATCAAGTTTTTGGGTTGAAGCTAGTGTAGCACTTGTCGTTTATTTTGTTTAGTGCATAAACATAGGTTTAGGACCTTTTTTGTGAACTTGTTTATGCTGTAAACAAATCAAATGTATGCAAGCTTGTTATTATGAAATGAAAATTTTATGTTTTTAAAATTTTGTGCACCTAGGAGACATTTCAATTGCAACTCTCAGTTTATGCTTACAAAAAGTTTTCATCATTGAGTTGCTCTATAATAACTCAAATTGACTAGGCAACATGCAATTGCCTCCAAAACCATAGTAATTGTGGAGCCTCCTACTCTTTAAAAGAGGGTGGCTACCAAATTAGTCAAGACTAAAACAATTACTATAGGGTGGCAAATAACAGCTACACTCAAATCAATTTTACTTATCATAGAATGCAGCAAGCAACATTTACATTTCATCATTGTAGTATGAACCACTTCTAGGCAACAACCAAAATTATGACACCACCACCAGTACTGTAGATTTTCCCACAAAGAGACCAAAATTAAGCAAAAATTTCCATGAATTGAGAAGTAGAGATCAAGATTAAGCACAACAGACCTGATGTAAGCACAAAAAACCAAGAGTAAGAGCAAGAGATTAAGAATAAGCCAACATCAACCAACTTAATCCAACAAAACCCGACAAAACCCAACATAAACCAACATAATCCAACATAATCCAACATAATCCAACTAAACCAACAATAATCCAACATAATCCAACTTAATCCAACAAAACGCAACATAAACCAACAATAATCCAACATAAACCAACAATAATCCAACATAATCCAACATAATCCAACATAAATATACTAAACCAACATCAACCAACTTAATCCAACAAAACCCAATATAAACCAACGATATCCAACATAATTCAACATAATCGAACATAAACCAACATCAACAAAAATAAACATGTAGTAACATCAACCAAAATAAACATGCAGCAACCAATAACAACCAACATCAACCAACCAACAGAAGGAACCCAAGACAACACCGCCAACTTCACATGCACTTTTATAATCAACCTCCAACTAAACCTCCAACTACAAATACAATACTGATTTGGCAAAAAGAAATAGAGAATGAGCTTATCGAAATACCTCCATTTGTAAGTTTAATTTTTTTTTTTAGGAGGCATAACCGAAGAGACTTCACGATCCTTAGGGCGCCAAATCTCATATGGTATGCAGGAAAGACTAGGAAGGCTCTCATAATCCTCCGGGTCAACCCCCCAAGTAGGGTCAGTCTCCACGCTAGTGCACTCAGAACTGGGTTCATCGAAAAGGTCCCAAAGGTCTTCAAAGTTTGAGGGCTTCTTCAATGGCGGATCAGCGGCAGGGGGGGCTTCAACAACCAGATCTGATACAGGGGGGCCCTCAACAACTACATCTGCTACTGGGGGGCCTCAACAACAGGGTCAAAAGGATGGGCTTGTGGAGCAACCCATACACCATCAACCGTATCAATTACAGCTCCAGGCGCGCGAAGAACCAAGGGCAAAACGTCGGATCCATTTTAGGGTGATTATTTATGTGAGAGAGAAAGCTATTGAGTGAAGAAGAAGAAGAAGAAGAAGAAGAAGAAGAAGAAGAAGAAGAGGAAGAAAATAAGAAAGAGTTAGTGGCACACAGAGAGATAGAGAGAAAATTTTAGGGTTCTTGATGAGAGGAGAGTAATGGTCTGAGAAAAAATGAGAGTGAAAACGTGAGATGAGAATGGGGAGGGGGAATAAATATGGAGGGAATTTATTGAGTTGGTTGGAGGGTAAAATATGGAGGGAGTCTTTAGGATTATGTTAGTGTAATATGAAATTATAACCTCATTTATAGGGGATAATAAGGTCTAATTATTAGTTAGAGAGGGTAAGCAAGTGGAAAAAATAATGGCATTATTGGTAATAAAATAATCTGATCAGGAAAACTTAGTCATTTCCTCTCTCAAAGTATTTCCTTTTTGGGGTGTGAAGTTTATTGTGGAACATCCAAATAAGGCAACTATGAAGTTTATATGGGAACAGAGGAAGTAGTTGTTACTATAATATTGGATCATTACCACAATGTTTCATTGTGTCCAAATAAATAAATAATTGAGTATAATTATAGACAAATTGATGCTATTGGTAACTATAAAGTTCATTTCTTTTTTCAAATCAACTATCTAATATAACATTATATAAAATTATTCCACTAAAAATTCTAAAAGCACTATCTCTTTTAATTTCATGTAAGAAAATAGTAAGTGACTGAGTTACCTATAATTATTGTTGTGCGGAAGCGTAGTGATCAATGCAGTATAAACTAGAAAATAATAAGAAAGACACCAGATTTAACGTGGTTCACTATCAACGTGATAGCTACATCCACCAGAACAGAGGAACCCGGTTTTTACTATTGAGGAGAACAGAAGTACAAAGTACAAACCAGACTTTTAGGCTCAGATGAGAATTGATGAGAAAAACCTCTAACCTAGACTTTTTCTCTACTGATTTCTCTTATGGTATGAAAGGCACCTGGGGTGTTTATACATCAAACCCAACTAGTGCAATCACAGTACAATAAGGAAACTAGATATTAGGAATGTGGAGAATTTCCAAATATCACAAACACTTAACAAAACGAAACTCGAAGAATACACTGCTGCAAAAATGGATCTCGAAGGCCTGGCTCGACTCGAGTCGAGCCTAGCAAGTTTTTCCTGCTCGACTCGAGCGAGTTCCGCTCGACTCGAGTGAAACCTCATCTAGTCCCCTGCCTTATTTTGCTCGAGGCCCACTCGACCAACCACTCGAGCCACCCGCACGAAACCAATTCTTCGACTCCTTTGTCCCATCTCATCCGAAACTGAAACCCAAATCAACTTGTTCGAAGTCACATATCAACAATTATTATTTTCTCTCAAACTCTAGATGCATCCCTCCTCCCTCCCTTTTAATGCATATGGTCATTTGTAATTAAGAAAAAATTGATATGGATAATATAAACTAAAGGTGATCAAACTAAAATAATTTCAACGGCGGAAATAAAAGGCAATAATCCTAAGTTGACTTTGTTGACGCTAGTTGTTATTATGCATCTATTGGCAGTGAAATTGGTACCATTAACATCAACAAAGCAATACTTAGGATTATTGTTGTTTATTTTCGTAGAGAATTATTTTTATTTGATCATTTATAGTTGAGATTATTTATATCAATTTTTAATTCTCTACAGCATAACTTTTAGTACGTTATTGATAAAATATTCAGGCAGATAATATTAGTTCAGGCAATACATGTTCACTTGATCAAGACAGAAGAAGTTCATGGAGATATCATGCAACCTGAATCGTAACAAACTGATTAGCAATTTTGACACGTTAATATAGTCACGTCTTGTTTTCTCAAATTAAGCACGCGATCACTAATACCTTGCCTTTAAAACAAGTCTTCAATAAAGCTGCTGAACAAAAGTACTTTCATTGTACCAAAAAAAAAAAAAAGTAGTTTCACTAACAGAAGAAATGGAACTTCTTCTGAGTTCCACCCACCCTCCCCACAAGCCACTTTGGTATATTTAATTATTTATGTGTAAATATAAGCCATTTAGCTCTAATACTATCATTTTATATTTCACGGCCTCCTTTTTCCTTCCCCCTATATAAACCCTTTCCCCCTTCCCTTCTTTTTCCCATGCCAAACAACTCAACAAGTGAACAACTTGTCTTCTCATTTCTTTCCTTCTCATACAAATACTACCTCTCTTTCTCTCATAGAAACAGAAAACGTACCTCTCATCAATTGGAATCGGAAACCAAAAAAAATGGAGCAAAATGTACCGGTGATAGCTAAGAAGATATGGAAGATAATTAGGGTGGCTTTCTTCATGCTAAAGAAAGGCATATGCAAAAGAAAGATACTCATGGACCTCAATATGATGATGAAGCGAGGAAAGATTGCAGGAAAAACCCTACACAATCTAATGTTCGACATCCATCACCACAACCAAAATTACGACGCCTACACCTCCCAGGTGGGCTTAAGTAACCCATCCCACCTACAACATCTGGCCACAAACGGCCGCCAAGAGTATGAGTTCAGCTGTAGCAACACTCCCTTGTACCGCCAATACTTCACCAACAAGAGAAAAAACCACCAACAAAACTACATGTCTTCGCCTTTAGAAGACATCAACAATATTGAGGCTGTTAACGAAATGTTTGACATGATGATGTTGTCAAGTAGAGATAGTGTTGCGCCATCTCCAATGTTGCTGGGGCTAGGCTTTGGTAAGAGCCCTGCGGTCCAACAACTCAGGTTAACAGATTCGCCCTTTTCAGTGCAGAATGCCGAGAATATTAAGCATGTGGATGAGGCTGCCGAGGACTTTATTAAGAAGTTCTACTCCCAGCTTAAGGAGCAAAAGTACTACTAAAAATATTTTACTTCAAGACTTTGTAGTAGCTAGTAGCACAATTGCAGATAGGTTTTTTTTTTTCCTTTCTGTTGTTGTAAGAAGTTCTTGAAGGGAAAAAAAATATATAGTAGTTTTTGTAATATATGAACGCACGATATTATTTTTATAATGTAAAAAGTTGTACTTCCTCCGTTTCACATTAAACTTCATAGTTGACATTTTGCGGTCTTCAAGACACCACTTTGACCATTATTTATAATATTTATATATTATTTTTTTAAACTATAAATATAATTTCTAAAAACATACTTTGATAATGAACATAAATAATTTACCTCCATTTTAAATTTGTTAATA
>CAAKMY010036811.1:0-24616 GCA_901111285.1 Corrigiola litoralis
TTTTACCTAAACTACACTTTTTGTAATAGTAGTTTCCTACCTAAACTACACTCCTTATAATACTATGAAAGCTCATTAAAAGAAAAGCTAAAATCTAAAATCCTACTTGGCGCTCTAATAATCACCGAAAACTTCCTCCTTTATATATATATATATATTGATTAGTATTCACACCCGGCGTTGCCCGGGCTCTACTAACTTAAGAAAATAATAGAATATTAGATTATATCTTTGGCAAAACTGACCAGACCCAACATACCCGTCTCGATGTGCTTGAAACTCTACCCGATAAAACTCAAGAAAATCCCCACCCATAACGACCTGATGCTTACAGGAAACACGATATACAAAAGGTCTAAACCCAAAACTGATCCAAACCCGGCCCAAGTTCACCCAAAATCGATTCAATACCTAACTCTACTCAATCCGATGTGATATAAATCTCTAACCCAAATTTGAAACTCATCATACTCAACTCGATTTGCCCGAAACTCCACCCGATACAACTCAAGAACTTAGTCACCTGAAACAATCCGACCTACACCGATGTTTAGCTGAAACCGATATACAAAGGTCTAAACCCAAAACTGACCGAAACCCCGCTCAAGTTCACCCAAAATCGATTCAATACATAACTCTATCAACCCGATGTGATATAATTTTTTGACCCAAATTTGAAACCCATCATATTCAACTCCATTTGCTCAAAAATTCACCCGATAAAACTCAAGAATTTAGTTACCGAAACAACCCGACCTACACCGATGCTTAGCTGAAACCCGATATACAGAAGTTCTTAACTCGGCCCAAGTTCACCCAAAAATATTATTTTTTGCATAAGTGTATAGTTGGCAAAGTTAACCCGACTCAAGAAATCTGACTCGACCTGCCCAATACTCAACCCAATACAACTCAAGATAAATATCACCCGAAAAAACCCAACCTAATTTGATGTCTAGCGAAATCCGATATAATCCGAAATTTCCGAACCCGAACATGAATGACTCTAATCTAACATAATATCTAATGGTAAAAATGAATGACCTTAATCTTGACTTGACAACTTGCGCTAAAATGACCCAAAAACTTAAGATAAAATGACACAACCTGTTAAATTTCCCGCTCAAAGTATACCAAAGGAACATGCTTTGAAGGATAGAGGGGAAATTTGCGCAACTTGCGATGACAAAAGGGTAAATAGGATCATATACACATGTATATGGAGCACCATATACACATGGGGATAAAAGGAGGGAGGGTTACATGGTAATTTGCTCTTTCATTTTTTTTAACCTATATGTATATGTTGTACCTTATACATGGGTATATGGTCCATGCATTGTGACAAAAGGGCATTAGATTCACACAAACGAAGTATATATAATGAGTAGTACGTATAGAACTATGATGCTAAAAGATGTGGAAAAGGAAAATTCCGTGAACATATTGTCTTATATGTAGACTTTTCTAGGACTCCTTCCCATACATCATAAATAACCGATGTATATGGTTGGTACTTATATATTCTCCTATAAGGACCGTATAAAATAGAGAACCGTTATATAAATTCTAATATATAGAGCGGTTTTTCCAAACCGTTGTCTATTAAGCGTTGTATATGTCCCTCTTTTTGGCGTAGTGTATCATAGACTCATAGTATCATCGAAGAGATTCCCATCCTCCCTCTGATATCTTCTTTAATTTAATTTGTTAAATTAAGAAAAAGAAGCTGAAAAATGATATATAAGCAATTAACAATCTATAAGGCTATTTGATAGTTTACAATTATACATCATAATGATCCAGATTAGATAATGTCCTTATTTTAGTGTGTAACAGTTTCGAGTTTCCAATACTCTCTAATATTTATCTTTTTTACTTTTATATTTGAGTGGGACTCTATTTTCATTTTTATCAGGACTTTTATATTTATCATTTCTATCTCATTAGGACTACCTTTTTATTAACTAATCAATTTGTAGTTACCTAGGACTCTAAGTATCATTTCCATCTCATTAGGACTACCTTTTTACTAACTAATCAATTTGTAGTTACCTAGTACTCTAAATATACACTTGGCGTTAAATGAGTGGTGCCAAGTGTCAGACATATAGGACGTGGTTTCTGCTTTATATATTAGCATAGAGATAGAGATTATAGATATAGATACATAACTAATACTCTTCCATAGCAAAACTAAGATCACTATAAGTTTCTCGATTAACGTAGGCATATGCTAATATGCAACTAAAGGTATAGACAATTGGCAAATAGATTATAAACTTCTTAAATTGAATTTATTGAGAAAATAATGGACGATGTTACCTGTGAAAACTGAAAAAGAGTGACCACAAGTCTACAACGACATATATAGCGCCGTCAGCAACTTGCCAACTTGCATGCCTTAGCGCGCTATGGGATGTGTTACACGAGCTCTGTGTTGCACCATGATCTTGTGAAGTACTGAAGTCTATACTGTAAAGCGAAAGCTGTACAGCTGCATTCTGCATGTTTCACGCTCCAAACATACGAAGTACTCCGTATGTCAATAAAAATCCTGCTTTAAGTAAGACTAGTACACTACCACTGTATCAGTGACTCAGTGTGTATCAAGACTCAAATGTTCAGTTCTGATCAGTTTGACTTCGGGTCTTAGTTTGTTATAGCTGGAGCCAAGAGTCAGGCAACATTACGCCCACACGTGTAACTGTGTGAGGATCTGAAACGTTAGATTGACACCTGCGCTTAAGCTCACACATTACGCTCCAACAGTCCTACTAATTAAAGCACTTGTACATGCATGCAGACCACCCTCTTTAATTCATACAATAACGTACAAGTGATATATGGTCATATGAATGATAATAGTTGAATTTTGATAATTGATATGTCCATTTGATGTTCACAAGGAGGCAAATTATTTTATCTAGATTTTGAGACATCGGCCAACAACTTTGACCTTGCTACCACAGTCCACCACTCTACCGTGCGAACTAAACTCTGCATTGGAGAATGATAAGATGTCCTATATGGTACTTGCAAATGCGATTAGATTGCTAAACTTTGAGCCCATGGGGTTCTAAACTAGGGAGGTGGGGGTCGATCATTGGGATGAGGTTAGTGAAATCCCTTGATTTGCTGGAATGTTTAATTACTGAGATTAAGTTTCTTAATTACATTTTCTTGTCTTCTTAGTATATAAAAATCAAGCCATGTTAATCATGTGATCGATTCATACACACATTACTTCTATTGCTCTCCTTTTACTCCTCTATTAAACACTTATATTCGAGTGCACCGGAAAGAAGAGTTATACTAATTTTGATGGACGACCCATGTTTTGATTGTTTTCATAGCATCTTTTCTAAGGATAAAGTTGTTAGGGAGATAAGGACTATCAAGAACAACTACTAGTGACCAACCAAACAACAATGAGTTGCAACAAACTCCACAGCACAAACCAAGCTAATCGCAGCGGATAAATCAACTAGCTAGCAATTAAAAGAACAATAAGTAAAGGCACACAACAATCCACAAGACCAAATGAGTCCACCCAAAATTCCACTATAATCAAAGGAAGGTTACACAAACCCAAGTTCCAGCATCAATGGTGGACAATCCCACAAAGAGAGCAACACAAAAACACCACAACAAAAGAGTGAGAGATAACAAAAACATCACCAAAAACTAAGCAATTTGTTTGCTGCCGTCCCAGACAAACCAGAGCACGAATGCAGGTTCTGACCGTTGGATGTGAAGAACCAGGTGTTACGAAGCTACAGTCCAAATTTCAGCTCAATCGGACACCGTTTGACCTTCCGATCATCCACTTGATCACAGCTGCACACAGAAAATCCGTACAGCTCACTTGCCTCTCAAACTCTCTGTTTGTGTGTATAATGTGGACTAATTGGACTAGTCAGCCTTGAGCAAAAGGAGTATCATATATTCAGGCTTAGCTTTTGCCATGAGCTCAAAAAAATAGATATATGGGCCAAGAGCTATATGGGCTACCCAAAAAATAAGTGATATACAAAAGGGTCTTTCCACATAGGAAGGGACCATATAGCCCAACAATTCTCCCCCTCCCGACTATGTGGGGGCGATGACCATTCCAGAAATCGTACGACAAGTCTCAAACTTTCCTTTCGGGAGTGCCTTTGTCAACATGTTCACACCATTATCATCAGTATGAATCTTCTCAAGCTCAAGAAACTTAGCATCGAGAACATCTCGTATCCAATGATATCTAACGTCGATGTGCTTCGACTTAGCATGAAAGGTAGAGTTCTTAGCCAAATGAATGGCACTTTGATTATCGCAATATAACACATACCTTTTCTGTGAAAAACCAAGTTGACAAAGAAATCGCTTCATCCAAAGAAGCTCCTTGCATGCCTCTGTTGCAGCAATGTATTCGGACTCTGTCGTAGATAACGCCACACACTTTTGGAGTCTAGATTGCCATGATGCAGCTCCCCCGGCAAAAGTAACCAAGTAACCTGAGGTGGACTTTCTGGAATCAATGTCACCGGCCATGTCAGAATCTGAATAAGCAACAAGAACGGGTTTATCACTTCCAAAACCAAGCTTCAAGTCAGCCGTGCCCTTGAGATACCTCATAATCCACTTCACCGCTTCCCAATGCTCCTTACCCGGGTTAGAAAGGAATCTACTAACAACTCCAACCGCATGAGCTATATCCGGCCGTGTACAAACCATTGCATACATCAAGCTACCCACGACTGAAGCATAAGGAACACTATGCATAACATGTCTCTGCTCAGAAGTAGACGGGCTCAGCTTCAAACTTAACTTGAAGTGCATGGCAAGAGGAGTACTTACAGGTGCAGCTTTGTCCATTCTGAACCGTTGCAAAAGCTTGTGTACATATGCTTCCTGGGATAGCCATAGCCTCTTTGTCTTCCTATTGCAAATGATTCTCATTCCCAAAATTTGTCTTGCAGGTCCAAGATCTTTCATTGCAAAAGTCTTAGACATATCTTCTTTAAACTGCGCAATTTCGGCCTTATTAGGACCGACAATGAGCATGTCATCAACATAAAGAAGAAGAATGACAAAATCATATTTCGAGAATCTCTTCAAGAAGACACAGTGATCTGAAGAACTTTTCATGTACCCTTGCTCCCCCATAAAAGAGTCAAACTTGCGGTACCACTGTCTCGGAGCTTGTTTGAGGCCATATAAGCTCTTTCTCATTCTACAAACATAGTCTTCTTTCCCTTTGATTGTAAAGCTCTCCGGCTGCTCCATATAAAGCTCCTCCTCTAGATCACCGTGGATAAAAGCGGTTTTCACATCCATCTGTTCAATCTCCAGGTCCAAACAAGCAGCTAGACCCATAACAATTCTGATTGGGCACATCTTGACAACCGGCGCAAAAATGTCATCAAAATCTATCCCTTTCTTCTGGTGGCAACCCTTGACGACGAGCCTTGCTTTGTATCGTGGTCGCTTAGCATCCTCATCTTGCTTCAATTTGTACACCCAACGATTTCTCAAAGCTTTCTTACCCTCTGGCAGCTTCACAAGCTCAAATGTCTGATTGTCTTGCAAAGATTTCATTTCGTCTTTCATGGCATCAAACCATGAATGCTTATCACCACTCTCCATAGCTTCCTCAAAACATAATGGCTCACCATCATCAGTCAAGAGTACGAAACCAAGCTCGTATACATCTGGAGGATAAAGAGAACTAGGGCGTCTCTCTTTGGAAGACCTTCTCAGAGGTTGTGCTTCACCTTCTGCTTCGCCTTCTGCAATATCATGAACATCAGGTTGAGTGCCATCATGATTGTCAACAGAAACATCATGATCATTTTCATCATTTCCTTGATTTATATTGTCATGATTGTCAACGCCATTATTAGCTGGAGTAGGCAAAGATGTCGTTGGAGGAAGGTTCAAGTCGACCAAATCATAGTCACGACAAGCCTCTGGTGCAGCCTTCTTGATATCAAGAATAGTTTGATCTTCATCAAACACATCTCTGCTGCGTATCAACTTCTTCTCAAATGGATCAAAGAATCTGTACCCGAACTCGTCTTCACCATAACCAACAAATATGCATTGTTGAGTCTTTGCATCCAACTTCGCTCTTTCATCTTTCGGCACATGCACATATGCCTTGCAGCCGAAAACACGCAAGTGACTATATGAAGGTTCCTTATGGAACCAAACTTTATTAGGAACATCACCTTGCAATGAGTACGCGGGAGACAAGTTGATAACATGAGCAGCAGCAAGTAGTGCTTCGCCCCAGAAGCGCTTTGGCAGATTTGCTTCTGAAAGCATGCAAACAACCCTCTCGATCAAGGTCCTATTCATCCGTTCAGCCACCCCATTCAGTTGAGGTGTTTTGATAATAGTTCTCTGATGTCTAATCCCTTGAGACTTGCAGTGTACATCAAGTGGCCCAATGTATTCACTGCCGTTATCGGAACGAAGACATTTCAGTTTTCTTCCAATTTGCCTTTCAACCAGAGCATGAAATTGCTTGAAGACGTCAAGCACTTGATCCTTGCTTTTCAAAGCATAGACCCACAATTTTCTGGAACAATCATCAATAAAGGTAACAAAGTAGAGAGCACCACCAAGCGATTTCTCCTTCAAGGGACCACATACATCCGAATGAACAAGTTCCAACAAATCTATTTTTCTCGAAGAGGGATGCTTCTTGAATGAGACTCTAGTTTGTTTCCCCGCCATACAGTGAGAGCATTTCTCCAGTCGTGTTGAATCCGGGCAACAAGTTTCTCTTTGTGAGGCAAGCAAGTCCTTTCTCGCTCATATGACTGAGTCGCTTATACCAAAGTTGTGCAGGGTCAACATCAACGACATTCACGACTTCCTTTGTGATTGAAGCTTGAGTATGGTACAAGCTCAAAAGTTTCTTACCACGGGCTACCACAAGACTACCTTTAAGGAGCTTCCACTGGCCATTCTTAAAGGTATTACAGAAGCCATCATCATCAAGCATGCCGGTTGATATCAAGTTCAAGCGAATATCTGGAACATTACGAACATCCTTGAGCACCAATCTTGCTCCCAAGTCAGTCACCAAACATATATCACCGATGCCTACAATCTTCGACAAACCTTCATTACCCATCCTCACTATTCCAAAGTCGCCTGGAGTATACGATGTGAAGAACTCCTTCCTCGAAGTAACATGTCGAGAGGCACCACTATCGACAATCCAACTTGTCTCATGGTCTGCAAGATTGACATTATTCACATCGTAAACAACAATGAGATCTTCATAAGTTATAGCAGCTCGATCATTGTCATCTTGCTCCTTCTTGTCATGCTTGTCGTTGCTTCCCTTGTTCTCCTTTTTCAATTGCCAACAATATTTTTGAATATGACCTCGCGCCTTACAGTGGAACATTTCATATTCTTGTATCTGCCTCCTCTGGATTTGCTACGACTCTTGTCCCTACCATTCTGATGGTTCTTGAACCTACTTCTCCCCCTATGATCAGCAACCAATGCTTCTTCAGGTGATGTCAATCCATGAGACTTTTTCCGCATCTCCTCATTCTGAACACCGGTCTTAGCATAATCCAATGACACCTTGTTATTCGGGGCTGAATTACAAAGAGTCATACGGAAAGTATCCCACGAATCCGGCAGAGTACCGAGTAGCAAAAGCCCCTGTATCTCATCATCAAACTTGATTTCCATGGCTGACAATTGTTGAATCACACCTTGAAAATCGTTCAAGTGGTCCGACATTAGTGAATTCTCCTTATACTTCAAGCCCATCAACTTCTTTATCAAGAACAATTTGTTGTTACCAGACTTGCTAGCATAAAGAGACTCAAGTTTCAACCACAAGCTCTTAGCGTGCACCTCATCGTTGATATGATTCAAAACATTATCATCTACTCATTGCCGAATATAGCCACATACTTGTTCATGTTCAAATTGCCATTGCTCGTCAGTTTTATCATCCGGTTTTCGGTCACTAAACACGTAGGTGCCAACTTTTAACATACAACAAGTCCTTCATTTTCCTCTTCCACAGGTGGTAATTAGAACCATTCAAACTAACCATACGACTAGTGTTAACGGAACCGTACATGGTCGTCAGAAGCCTTTCGGCTCTAATACCAGTTTTTTGGGGATATAAGGACTATCAAGAACAACTACTAGTGACCAACCAAACAACAATGAACTGCAACAAACTCCACAACACAAACCAAGCTAATCGCAGCGGATAAATCAACTAGCTAGCAATTAAAAGAACAATAAGTAAAGGCACACAACAATCCACAAGACCAAATTAGTCCACCCAAAATTCCACTATAATCAAAGGAAGGTTACACAAACCCAAGTTCCAGCATCAATGGTGGACAATCCCACAAAGGGAGCAACACAAAAACACCACAACAAAAGAGTCGGAGATAACAAAAACATCACCAAAAACAGAGCAATCTGTTTGCTGCCGTCCCGGACAAACCAGAGCACGAATACAGGTTCTGACCGTTGGATGTGAAGAACCAGGTGTTACGAAGTTACAGTCCAAATTTCAGCTCAATCGGACACCGTTTTGACCTTCCGATCATCCACTTGATCACAGCTGTGCACAGAAAATCCGTACAGCTCACTTACCTCTCAAACTCTCTGTTTGTGTGTATAATGTGGACTGGTTGGACTAGTCAGCCTTGACCAAAAGGAGTATCATATATTCAGGCTTAGCTTTTGCCATGAGCTCAAAAAAATAGATATATGGGCCAAGAGCTATATGGACTATCCAAAAATAAGTGATATACAAAAGGGTCTTTCCACATAGAAAGGGACCATATAGCCCAACAAAAGTTTACTTTTAAATCAATAACAATGAACAAACTTTTTTCAACGCGTCCACGACGAACAAACGCCTACAATACACGAATTGACTGATGGATTAAACCCCCAAAACCATTATTATTGTTGCTAGTGCGCAGTTACCATACCATGGTACAATTTCCCTCTTTTCTTTTCATATATCAAAAATTCCTTCGACCAATATTTTATTTTATAAACTCGTGCATAGACATTGTTCTTTGCCGCAACACTTTAAAAAAAAAAAAAAGATCAAACACAGTCTAATTAAGACAACTAGACCAGCTACAATATGTCAACTATCCAGATCAAAGAAGTAGTAGCAGTGTCAACAGCCAAATCAACTTTTACCAATAAGCCTACCTACCATGACATAAGTCCACATTTATTGACAAGGCTTAAAAAGACCATAGTAATAGCTACTTCCTCCGTTCCAGTTTAAACTTCATACTTTTTTTGTCAGTTTTGACTATCCATATTGTGAGCTACACCGGGGGCAAATAAAATGCTCATTTATTGTAAAACTTAACAAATACTCTATTTTGCATGACAATGTACCGATCCCTTTTGACTTTACATCAAATCGGTGTTTTATTTGCTCTAGGTGTAGCTCCCAATATGCGTAGTCAAAACTGGTAAAATAAGTATGAAGTTTAAACTGGAAAATGGAAGAAGTACATCATTATTTTCATAAGGTATCAATTGAAGACGGTAGTACATATCGCATAAACAAATCAACAATGCATGATACTCCGTATATGCTTGGTTATCTTCGTTAATTTCAATATACAAATGTACGTAATGAACACAAACTTGGTTTCTTGCATTTCGATTACCTCGAAAGGGAAAGAGGGCGAGGGGGTTAACTAACATATCGTCATGGATGCGTGCTTTGTACACACACTGCAATATCACTACAATTATATTATGAAAAAGATTATTAGAAAATGATTAAGTCTTGGTTTAATAATAAAGATAGAGTTCTGTGAATATTAGATGCACATTCGAAGCCCTCATCTCTCTTTGTAATTCTTGTGAACAACAACATTTTCTTTCAACATCCAAATGACGATTCCATTTCCAAAGAAAGCGAAATAATATCTTGTCTTCTTTGTTCTCTTATGGGTAATGCTCCCTTTATAATAACAATGTCAATGACATGCACGTAAGAGAGCTAGAGACGCAATCTTCTTCTTAATAATCCTCTAGTTTTATTGATTAAAATATCATATGCTACGGAGTAGTGTTGCTTTCTATGTAGAAGACAACCAGCATCCATTTCTGTGAAAAGGAGGCCAACCATACCTTTGGAGTTGGAGAATCATAGCTGGAGTTTTTTTTTTTTTTTTTTTTTTGACAAAGATAGCTGGAGTTTTTAGGACTGCACAAATTGCTGAATTGGTAATACCCCTTCGGCCTCAGAGTATATATTTCTGCATGTCTATAATTGCTGCCAAGAATTTTATACATGTGATGTGAGGGTTAGGTACACTACAAACTAGGACTTACAAGTTCTTAGGCCAAGCATATATCGGATTGTACTGTCCTATGCGACATAATCATTCTATCCTAATGCTGTATGTTACGAATTTTCTTCCCCCAATTTTTAGGAGATGGAGTAAATCAAATGGAACACAGGAATACTTTTGCATTATCCTAGCTGCCGTACCTGGTGCAGCTCGTTACACCATGCCATTTCGAAATAAAATGAAAAGAAGAACTCGTTATATTTGGAAGCAGGGACTCATGATAGCACTCACCGTAGTATTCTATTATATGGCTCCTACAGTCCTACTTACATATTCGAGTTCCAAAAAGTTTTTAAAGTCCTCGGAAATGCACAAAGTTTCCGAAAGTTCTCAAAAGTTTCATATATACCATGTAGAGAACATGTGCAATTTTACTGCATTTTTAATAATTTTACTGTGGATTGAATTAGCATAAGTCTAGACAATGTGTTTTTTGTCTACTATACCATAGAATTTTAACATTTCACATTTGAAATTTGAGACCAAAGAAGCCCAAAACATTCAATCAAAGCTATCCCAAATGTCTCCATCCTATTACACAAAACAGAGAAAGTGAGACAGCATGAAAATACACAGGAAACCACCAAAATAGAAAAAAAGAATACCCCTAAGACTGAAATTAACTACACATGTTTGGTATGCATGGAGCAGCATCAGGGTTCTGCTGCTCCTTCCATATCCTTCCAGTTACCCTTAGCTTCAACTCCTTGCGATCCCCGCCAGAGAAGAAGAGTGCCATGTTCCTTTGGATGATGAGACCATCATGGCTGTCCCTCACCTTCCGATGGCTATCCCGGACACTCCGAGGGGTACCTTCCCATGTAAGTTTCCTCCCATTTCCCCCGACCTCGAGGCTGTAGGTGTAGTTCCGAGCCTCGTTTTCATCGCCCATGAAGCGGAGGAATGCCATGTAGACTGGCGCCATGCCTAGTTGGAAGGCTTCAAAGTGAAGGCAGAAGTATTGGCCAAAACAATGGAAGACCTGAGAAAACAAGCACGCAAAGCGAGCAAAATTTTAGAAGTTTGAAGTACACCAGTCATGATGTTTTAAAAATGAACGAAAAACATGTTGTTGCCAAAACAAGATGTGCTTAAACGAATTCCATTGATAGGTGTGAAAGTCACTTATTAAACGAAAGAGCTAGGCTGAGATGTTCAAATGTCAAGATGCACAAAATAAGGTTTTCATAACCAAAATTATAAGAGGGAAAAGTTCAACTTACTGTTAACATCCAGGTAGCATTTTCTACTTCGCGAGGATTGGACTTTACATAACGATGGTTGAATGTACATCCTGAGTGCATGTCCACTTTGTGATCATCCCTCAGGTGGGTAACTAAGAAGGGGATATCTCCAACGATAGAGCACTCTGATCCTGCATAAGGACAGTTGTATGGTCTAAAATTGCACACTGTCTCATGTTTAAGTTTGCTGTAATACGGGAATATCTCTGGGCATCCCAGATTGTAATATTTACAAGGCAATTCAAGGGACTCCGCCACCTTCTCCAACGCTAAGCACCGAATATCACCAAGCTCCTGTCTACAAGTGGGACAACGGTTGTGCACCCTTGCTTTACAGGTGGAGCACAAAGTATGTCCGTTATGGCACTGTAGTCAAACAAAAACACGACTCAGGCTTCTCTTGTATACAATCACACTACATCTTCATGCAAGCATCATTTCTTTTTTGGAAGGGGAGTCAAGTTGGGTCTAACATTTTTCACCCTCAAATCAAGGACGTTTTGGTACAAATATATTTGCACAGGAGATTTCATATTCTTGATTTAATGAATTAAATCAGGTGCAATACCCCTCCCAAAATGAAAAGACAACTTGCTTATTTTTTAAAAATAAAAAATGCTTATTAACACGAGTTTTACTTCTGTATTCAAGAGAAACTGTGCAGCCTCATCAGTAAGCATGTCACCCATGTATTGACTTAAACATTAAAGGGACCATACTGGATAAGCTGGACATAAATGAGCCCACACAGCTCAAAAAATGGCCCTCTATTCCATAAAAACACCATCAAAATAAAAGACTACCCAACCAATGTTCCTCAGAAAAAAAGAGTGATATCAGCCCACTGCCCTCTTTCCGTACTATTTAATTCAGCACATGTCAATCAATAATAACAAATCTGCATGTAAGGCGTCAGGATGAGAAGATTTATGCTTCTGCAGCTATTGATATCGCATGTTCAAGCATTTAATCACCATTTAAATTATCTGGATTTCTACTTTCTTTTTCCTTTTTTGGGCGGGGTGGGAAGGGGGAGAGGGTTCTGGAGGGTGGGGAGAGGGTGGGGAGAGTATTGACCAGTAACAAGGCCAAATATGAAAACATTATAGTCTACTGCTACATTTTTCAGTTACAGCTATATTCTGGAATCGGGTTGGTAGTTAGGGGGAAGCTGGAAAACTTATGGGACAAAATCATTGTAAAATTCAAGTATTACAAGTGTCACTTCTTTGGAGAATCAGCTGATAGATCTAGGTAGGGGTATGCAGAGATCCTACTTCCGCGCCTTTTCGCGAAAAAAAGCCAAGTCATGCGGAAAGGCATTCTCGGGGGTAGATGCCTGGGTTATATACAGACGCTCAGCAAGCTCCTCGGCCGTCTCACCTCCTATACGGGGACCATCTTGGATGAGCTCCCCACTTAAAGAAAATATAGACACAAATGAAAGTGCAAACTTCAACTTGAGACTAAATTATGAGAGCTTCAGGCTGACCTATAATACATCTCACCTTACAAACAGCTGGATCCCTACTAAACTCATGATGTCACACTAAATCAAACACCGTATCCTTAAGTGAGTAGTATCAGCCTACATGCTGGGGATCAATTCAATCCAACGAAGTTTTGATGTTGATAAATTTGCCGCTTGGCTTCAGTAAAAAAAAAAACTGTCTTATCTGACCCGAAAATAACTGCAGATAAAGTTCCCTAGAGACTCCTATCTATTGAACATTTGAACTTAAGAGTTAAGACTGCAATGTCCTATACATCAAGCAACAAATCTACGCTGCAAATCACATGATGGTAACCATTATTAACCTCATCTTAGGTTCAAGGTTATAAAGCAAAGCCAGCTGTTCTGTCTAGAATTCAGTCTTGCCTCAAATTTCATCGACAAAGACGCTTGTCTGACTCTAATCGCAAAAATGACCACAAGTGATCATCCAGCAAAGATGCATTACTTCCCAAAAAGGTTATCCGGCAGACTATACACTACTATAGTGCAGCTGAGGAGTCATTCGAAACAAATTTATAAGTAAAAGGAGATCCTGATTTCACCACTAAAGTCATTCCATCATCATCAACCAACTTGCTAAAGCTCAAAATTTTCTCGGCCTTGATAACATCCTTCAAATTATGTCCCTGGGGTCCGGGGTCCTGTGTTTTCCTCAATTGCAATTCTTCTAAGAACTTATGGCACTCAATTAAAAGGAGCATCTTGATTGCAGAATTGGTTTACATCAGACTGCAAATGTAAACATGTGCAAGCTTACTCCAAATAAAGTGCCAAGAAACGGGTCCGAATCACCTACGAGTACGTAATAGTATAATTACTAGTAACAAGTTTGTGAGACTGGAAATGAAAACGTATATCATACCAAGAAAAAGAAAAACGAAACCAAATGAAGCGTGCAGTGTCCAAGATACAGCATCCCCCCTAAGCAAATTCATTATTTTCTACAATCATTTGATTACAAGTCATTCTAGCATTTCCAAACAGTGATAAAATCGCGCAAATGAAATCCTTTTCATTACCACATCCTACTCAAATTATTAGAATTTTAGGTACGCATGACCATTTACAGCCCCAATCTATCTTAATATTCCACGAAATCATTCCCTCATAGCATTCAGGATAACAGAATCTACCTTCTATATCTCAAAACAACTAGCTCACTTCACTGTGGCATACAATTTCACAACAATAATTTTACGAAGATGAAGCAGATGAAGAAAAAACAGGAGAGGAGGTGCAGCATAGAAATACGTGGTTTTGATTTTGCTGAAGGAGGTAATGATGTTGTTATCCTAGCTAATACGTCATACGACCAGTACGTAAAGGAGTACAGCCATGCCAAAGTAGTTGCTTTGCTTCAATCAAATTCTGACTCGATCTTTTTGTTTCTAAAACTACACATATGTACAAATTAGACGGACTTAAGTTACACCAATATATCTGAACCATGATACCAAAGACAATGGAAAATTCAGGCTTGATGCCACCAGATCATCAATTCCTAGACAAATATCCAGTTAATCAAACCGTGGCAAAAGAGTCACACTCAACATTGCTTCACTTCATTGTACCCAAAAAAACATTGCTTCACTTCACCAATCAAATTACGCCTAATTAAGGAAGCAATATACAATCTGCTCAACAATGGTTCACTGCCACCAATCAGATTACGTCTAATTAAGGAACCAATAAACAATCTACTCAACATTGCCACACTTCACCGATCAAATTACTCCTAATTAAGGAACCCATATCCAATCTGCTCACATTATTTGACTTCACCAGTCAAATCACGCGGCGCCTCATTAAGCAACCGATATACAATCTATCAGAAACAGCCTCTCTACAAGTATCGACTCTCGATTGCTTAGGTTCATAAGACTCAAGACTAGCATACATAAACACCAAACATAGCCAATTATGAGATCACTACAAATTGGTCTTATCATTATTCTTGTTCCATAAGCCACCAAATAACAAAAACACCTATATTGACACAATCACTTAGCCTCAATTCAACACCAATCACACAAAACCAAATTCCAAACAAAGAACCCAACTTTCATCAACCACAACAATAACAAAAAACAAAAAGTAACATAAAACAACACAATTCACCAAAAACAACAACAGAAATTACACAAAGATTTAGGAAAAAGAATAAAACCTGATGAATTGGAGGATACATAGAATTGGTACAAACAGGACATTCAAGCAACTCATGCACACTAGTTGCAGGGGGGCCCACCACATTATTCTTCGTCTTCCCTGAAAACTGATGATTCAAATTACTACCATTATTATTATTATTAACATGATGATTATTATTATCATTATCATCAATATGAGGGATCTCCTCTTCATCCAACCCATCTACTGAGGAAACACACTCAATACTATCCAAATCCATTATAATCCCAAAAATCAAAGAAACACCCAGAAATGCCCACAAACTTAATTGAAAAACCCAATTCTCAGATTCCCAAACCTTATTGTATATCAAATTTAATCCATCCCCCAAGTTTCTCTCTCTAGAAATATTGTTTTGCACTTAGAGAGAGAAATAGAGCATGGAATTTGGCAATTAAGGTATGTAATTAAAGAGAAAAAAGTGTACAAGGGAGGGTGGATTGATCCTAAAAGAACCAACTTAACCTCCCCTCACAAAAAGGAGGGTTCTTTTCTTCATTCACTCTGTTTTTTTCTTTGTTTCTCTCTCTAGACTGTTTGTTTAGAGAGAGAGGAAAAAGGATCACCGTTCATTTTTGAAATATAGTTTTAACTGTTATGAGATCCAACGGTTAGAGTGACAGTTACTAAGTTTTCGGTTTTTTTTTTTAAGTTTTTATTAAAAGGACAATGATGGGGAACAGGGTAAGTACAGAAGTGTACAGAAGTGAAGTGTTTAGATTGTAATAAGTATTGTGATGTTGGGTTTGTAGGATGAGAAATGGATTATGCCAACTTATTTGTGGGGGTGTTTGGAATTATTGTACAAGAGTAGGAGTACTTTACAAGTTGGAATATGATCATGTCACATTGCTTGCTTGTTTGCTTACTTTTAGATTTTGTACAATGAGTTGAATATAATGGAGGTAAATGGTATGATTGGGTATACTTGCTTGCCTTTCACAATTAGTTTCTCTTTTAGATGTGTAGTACTAATAGATTAAACACAAATTATTAAAAAAAAAAACGGTCTACCTTTACTATAAAAGTAGATCAATTCTTTACATGCTAAATTATATGAAAACTCCTTATAACCTTAAATTGAGTTGTAGATTTATGTGTCTTTATTGGGCTAGTACTACTTGGTCTACTTTTTATAATAAAGTAGGTGTCTCTCCAAAACTAGTTGTAGATTAATTACCATACCCTTTTAATCGTTATTGCCAACTATTTTCAATTCGTTTCATTCTTTCCAGTTCTTTGTATTTCAGTTTATTTCGGTTATGCGAGCGAGTTAATTTAATTGCATTTCGGTTGAGCAAGTGGTTTAGTTTCAACTACTTTCAATTCATTTTAGTTAGTTAGATTCAATTAAGCGGGCAAAATTTAGCCGAGGAGAGCATGGTCTAAGCTCCCTTTTAGGCAGTGAAGGAGACTTGGAACAGAATTTCCATTTCCTTAAATCATTACCAAACCCAGATATGTATAACATGCTACTTTGAACAAATTGATAGCGACAGTGCATCCACTAATATGTCTTTATTCATTATCTCATAATAACAACCAGAAGGTGATCCTTTAGTGGTGTACCAATTACCATCAAGCTTTTCAGTTATCCGTCCCACCAAAAAATATATTTCTCTTCGTGCTGTCTGTGATAAATTTGACAAAGTCATATAATTGGTCTGCAAACATAAGTTGGTGGTACCAAAACTAGGAAAGACAGTGACATATCAGACCAAGGACCAAGAGGCACAACCAAATCCACTTCCTCATAAAAAGGGCATAAGACATGCAGATTTGCAGAAATGATACAAATATTATGTGTTTCCTTTTTTTCCTTTCCACCCCCTCCCTCCCAAATTATCTTCTAAGATGATTACTTATTATATATTGAGGATACTGTACAATAATTAAACTACAAAGGGGTCCTTGACCCCGGAATTTTACATGCTAGCTACCACAGATGGAAGGTCACTTTCCATTTCCAATTCTCCTTCTGAACCTTCAGCCTCCTTCGGTTTCTGTAGTGAAAGATAGCGGTCTAGGGCTCCCTTGCCGTGAAGAATTCTACCCCCACGGCCTTTGCCCTCCAATCCTACTGCTTCCTCGTCAACAATGACAGCATCGATAATATTTTCACCCGTTCTTGTATCAGGAATCTGCACCACATTACATTACACATCTCATCAAAAGGAGTAGAGGACTCGGCTAAATGACTACAAACGTGAAGCAACTAATCAGCAAGTCAATAAAAA
Source organism: Corrigiola litoralis (assembly GCA_901111285.1). Taxonomy (NCBI): domain Eukaryota; kingdom Viridiplantae; phylum Streptophyta; class Magnoliopsida; order Caryophyllales; family Caryophyllaceae; genus Corrigiola; species Corrigiola litoralis. The sequence continues at coordinate 17,567 of CAAKMY010036811.1, forward strand.
ATTGATGGCGAAAAATTGTGGTGAAGGAGCGACCTTCTCGAGCTCTCTAAACAGTACAAATGGTCAAGTTAAAGAATGAACATATTACCTCGTACATGGCGTCCATAAGGATGTTCTCCAGTAAGGCCCTCAATCCTCGAGCTCCTGTATTCTTACTTATCGCCTTTTTGGCGATTAATCTCAATGCTTTGTCCGTAAAATGCAATTTCACCTGAAACGAGGAATTTAACAATGTATTTAGTAAATTAACTCCACGCACATATTCCGGTGACAGGCTCGAAATCAAATACATACTGACTTGTACTGAGACATGTCCAAAATAAATAAAATATTTGAGGAATTTTATTTATGGCTTGCTCTTCTCAGCTAGGCTTGTTATGTGCCCTTATCTCTTAAATCACCATTAACAAAAACTACAAGGTAAATTTTCATTACTACACTAGTAGTTTTTATCATCTCTCTTTCTTTTGCAATAAGATTTTCTTTCAGTGCCAACAAGGTAAATCTTGCCCTTCCACGTCAAAAGAAGAAAATAGAAACCCTGTAAGATCACCCACCATATTTACTCGATAACATTCAATAAGAGCTGTTTTAGAGAAACAACTTACTCCATTCATTTCAAACATCTTCTGGTACTGCTTCCCTAGTGCATTCTTTGGCTCTGTCAGAACCTATAGAATAGCAAGGTATATGATTGCGAAGTGGATAATAATAATAATAATAACTGGAATCTAAAGCTTATATTAGTAACCCTCTTCAACTATAGAATTTCTCATATCAATTGCTTCACCCCCCAGGATTCCAGGTCATGGAACAAACATTTATTCTACTTCATATAAAGGAGTCGCATTCACACTGGGTGGGGTAATTATTTAATGAACACGACATAACAGGATTCTAGGTCATGTAAAGTGCTAACTACCATCATATCAAGGATGAGTATTACCTCAACAAGTTGGTCTTCTGTAAGTGCCGACAGATTGACAAGGACTGGAAATCTTCCAACAAACTCAGGTATCAAACCGTAAGCAATAAGGTCACTACTTTCTACCTGAAATGGTACACAACCCCAAAACCAATAAATCCAATCATGCTTCCAGTACAGAATTGACGAAGTTCAATTATCCCTAGCCATCCTGAAATATAATTCCAGGTAGATCAAGGTGCAGCCAAAGCACAGACTTACATTATCCAACAGAGATGAAGCTACAACAGCACTTGTGGGACCAATCGTTCTCATGTTTGCACGTACAGGAGCACCAAAACCAATAGAAGAATCATGCCGCCTGTAACAAACAAATATATTTTCTTAAGTAACACAATACTCCCCATCACGAAAGAAGACTAAATACTGCAACAAGTAGAAACTGGAAGTCGAGTAAGAAAGCGATGTAATTTCACGGGTCGCCCTCGTTCCGTATATGAGTTCTTTCGAATTTATCGTGTTACCTCTCTGAGATTGTTTTTTCCAAGTCAATAAAAGCACCACCACAGATGAAAAGGATGTCCTTCGTGTCCATCTGCGAAACAAAGCATTGAGAAAAAAAAATTTATTGACTGCAGATACAATTATTATTGCTAGACATGGGTTTGGACATATCACTCTTTTAACTAGGGGAAGGGGCAAGGGTTTACTTCATAGGAGGGCTAGGAGGGTCTTTTGTGGAGTGTATTAGTTGATCCTTGTTTTAGATGTCAATTGCTTTTAGGTTTTCTTGTTTAGTTATTCGCTCTTTCATAATACCTGGATACTGTCACCCCTTGGATGCTTGCGAGCTCCTTTCTCGGGCACATTGACAATCTGTTACAAACACAAAAACAAGTTATCAAGGCCTTACTTCTGCTAACTGTCATCATCAATAGAATTGAGGGAACACCTAAAAACAGAATTAAAAGCTCAACCAGGTATGCTACAGCTTCCAAATAATAAATAAACCCTGCCTAGGGGAATGCTAACAATAACATTAACGTTACTCAATCAAAGGTAGCATTTGATAGTGACCAGTTTCACTCTTTGAAGAATGCTGGCGTATGCAAGGGCAAATGTATGGGCTACCCAGTAACACTTCCAGCTCTAACCAAGCTTCCTCATGCTCTACAGGCATTAAAAGAACTAAGAATAACTAGAATGCCTTCAGAAAGAATTTTCTAGACCATTGGTAGACCAAGAACGTGAGTCTTCCAAGGACTTTTGTTTGTTGAAAGCCTAAAACATAGGATAGAGGCTATTCTGACAGATTCTAGGTAAGCTTACACAGAAGCTTGCAAAGGCCCTCATCTAGTTTACAGATACCAGAAGGTACATAGAAAAAAAAACAAAAAAAAGTTGCAGATCATAGAACACTGCAACAAGTCCAAGCAGAAAGACGACTCACCGTTCCTTCCAACATTTTCAGCAATGCCTGTTGGACACCCTCTCCAGATACATCTCTACTAATATTAAGGCTCTCAGCCTACAGGAATGAAACCAACATCAGTAGGGTACAGACTACGGAAAATTACTAAACTGGGGTAAACAGTCGTGCATAAACCTTTTTGGTTATTTTGTCAACTTCATCAATGTACACAATGCCTTGTTGCGCGGCTGACACATTATAATCGGCAATCTGTAAACAGAACCCATGAAGTATATAGCATCGTTATAGACCAAGTCATTATTAGTAAAGGTTAAAGGAGGGTGACAAACCACAAGTCTATTAGTTAAAAAGATAGGCACCAACTATCAGTTATGTTTCAAGAGAAGCACATTCGTTCACAAGAAATTGATTTTATGTAACCCTACAAAGTACAAACTGCAAAAGTGAAGTCAAATAATAGAGATTTTTTGAAGATGACAATTGATTGTTGATGAAGCAGATGTCAAAAAAGCCTGAAAGAGTGAAGGCTCAACTATTCAACATACAGCCAAAACATTAACTTATCATGGCGAAGCAAATTCTGAAGTTACCGTGAGAAGCTTGTATAAAATTGACTCTACATCTTCTCCAACATATCCTGCCTGCAGGTAAGAAATAATCTATTGAGTACCATAAACTGCATTATTATACACCAAAATATTTCTTTTCCATAATTTTCCATTAAATGCATCATTTGAGATAAAAAAAATCAGTGTAGGGCCCCCCAAAATAAAGGAAGAAAACTCTTAATCAAACTGCTTTGGAATCATAGCTAAAGAAAAACATGCCAAAACCAAATGACCAATTAATGGTCTTATCTAGTTGAAGTGGAGTTTGGTGCTTTATAGTATGGTGAACAGCAAGGGCCAGAAAAACCTATACTAAGACAATCTATGAAAGTCTACATCTTTACTAAGCCAAAAAAAAAAAAACTTGGTTAGAAACACGAAATCAATTTAGTTTCCAGATACAAAGTTGTTTTATCAGTGAAAGTCACAACCAGAAAACCCCACACAATCGGAAACATCATCTGTGCTAGGCTTTTTTTATTACTTAGGGAGTTAGGGGTAAGGCCGTGTACATCTTGGACCTCCCCGACCTCCCCAGTGCGAGATCCATACTGGGTAATTGTTGTTGTAAGACTTCAACACAACAACGTAACATATAACAAAATGCAAAACCTAAAAGGAAACTGGTTCGTAACACCATGGGTCGTACAAGTTATCTTAAATTTTTCAACAAGCTTCCCACTGTATATTTTAATTTCTATATATTACAAACCTAGGCGTTAAGAGTTAAGGCCACATGTCAGATATCCTGCGGTATTGGTTGAAAAAACCCAGGTCAATTTTCTTTGTTCAAGAGATATTCTAAAGTAAATAATCCAGGTACAATAACTTCTTAGCGCACTCGACTCTCCAACTTAATTTGCTTAAATCTAATTCCTTAGAGACCATTTCTAACTGCACCACGACTTCTCTAGGGCAATCATCCCAACAGTTGTTTAAACACAGCACTGCAGTAACCCTCTTGCTTAATCCTATCAATAACAACACTGAGAAGCATAGGGTTGCTAAGTCCCATCAACACCATTTAATATACATCATAACCATATCGTTTTCCCACAAATTGAACAGTGTCATAATCCGAATTATCAGTTCATAGGTCATTGCCATTATAGATAGTTGACAAAAAAAAGGGACCCAAAAAAAACTTTCTATCCTTAGGTCCATAACAATATTCAGGTCAACAACTCAAACATCAAGAACAACAAAGTTTCAAGAGTTTATTTATGCATTATCCCCCTCATTGGTTACAGTCAACAGTAGGCAAAGGCTATCAAGATTCATTAGCAAATAACAAAAATAGAGGAAGTGAGGAACGCAAAGGCATAGGCATAGGCATCTTTAACAACTATGAAGCGACAAGATAATGCACTTACCTGAGTCAAAGTGGTTGCATCCGCAATTACAAAAGGAACATTCACAAGCCTTGCAAGTGTTTTAGCTAGTAATGTCTTCCCTGTCCTTGAGGAAGAATCACAAGCATTTCAATGAGAAGAGTAAAAAAAGCATAAACAAAGAGAAACCAACTAAAAAATTTACGTTTAATTAAATCTCTAGTTATATTGCAGTTGAAGGAACAAATAAACAAAGACGGATCCCACTGCACCCTATTTTCTTCCCTTTTGGACCGTGATACACATGATCCTCCTCTGACGGAAGAAGAAAAGAAGACAGCAGTACAACAACAACAACAGAAAAAAAAAAAAAAAAACAGCCCACAGCATAGATACATGCAAGAGTTACAAATTAAAGCAACAAGAAAAAGAGTAAATCCCTCGACCTATAAGATTCAACACTAAAAGATTATGCTATTCTTTTGCAGCCTAAAGGAAGAAAACTGAAAATGCTCTCAAAAAAAGTAAACCCAAGAGACAACACATTACCTGACCCTGTAGGCCCCATCAAAAGAATATTGCTTTTTTCTAGCTCCACGTGTTCATCAACTGGATCCGATTTGCCATTAGCTGACTCCCCTGATTGCCTAGCTTACACATTTCATGAAGCAATTAGCAAATTTCAGCAAGCTCCATATTAATGCATTGAATTGACTTAAAAAGAATGCAACAGAAACAAAAAGCAATCATTGGTCCCCGTGAAACAACTAATCGTCGAATGCTTTGTCTGGCTCAAATGATGTCAGGGCTAGAAGCCACATACAAAATGTCATATGAGGTTGCAACCCTCTAAACATGATCAGTAAACTAACAAGCCCAAACATAACTGGAAACAAGAAACTTCATCAATTATGTGGTAGATGTGTCTACATGTATACATCCCTTAAGGAGGCTCTATGTTGATTTTCGACCAGAATGACATTGACATATTTCTTATTACGGTATACATGAGAAAGATGTATGATGCTCATGAAGATGTTTGATTTGTTTTATACAAAGTCAAACTAAAAAAACCCTCGTAGTAGGGATGCTAGAGGCATCCGGGAAAAGATGGTACTCTATCAGCCAGAAACATATCGGCATCATACAAAGGTGTTGTTTCTGCTTCTACCTACATAGCGACAGGGTTTAATAATGCCTGAGAGAGGTCATGTACATTTTTTTTCTGAGTATAAGAATACAATAACTTTATGATTCTGTCCATATTTGTCCCCTCTATATATATAATTATCCTAACGTCATATCAGAGTGCAGCAGCAAATCCCAATTTATGTGAACCAATTTCAGGCTTACTTATACAACCGATTAAAATAACAAGACGTCTTTCAGACTTGCAAGAATATTCCTTGTCCCCAAGGACTATAAGGTTCATCATCCACAAAAGCAAACACATAATTATATGACAAATCACCAACCTTTGCGAAGTCTCATAGTAGATTCTCTTGTAGTGATTGTAGACGGCAACAGACAGGACCTGCACACAGCATAGAACAGTAAGAGTGGCTGGTAATTCAGTGCAAAATTGTTCAATAGAAAACACTAGTAGCAAATAGCCAAAAATCGAAAACCAAAGAATGTTGACCCAATGTCCCCTCGGTGTGCAATGTTAAGAAACATGATAAAGGTTCCACATGTCAACACCAGATTTGATCCCAGTAAAAACACTAGCAAAACTAAATTGACAATCATTCTCCAAGCTGACTACCCACACACATACACTTATTCCCCAATATGTACATTCTCCTAATCATAATACCATCTGAAATCGAGGACAATACAATTATACAACACGCACTACCATAGCGACATTTTAGCGTTCCTCAATAATTCCAAGATCAAACATAGCCATATTAGTAAAGTGCAACTCTAATGCAACAAACATAGGACTCAAAACACATTGAAAGCACTATAGAATCCTTCTCCCATAAATTCAATATCAACTCCAAAGTGTGGTCATATATAACACACTAGCACATAACCAGATTCTAGCATGCATCAATAGTTTCCAACATCAAACAAATCCATATTAGTAGAATCGCAATCAAAATCCTATAGAAACAAACTAACAATTTCTGATCAAAAGCACTAAATAATTGCTTCTCCCAAAAAACTCAATATCAGCTGCACAATGCAAGTAATCCAAAAACACACTACTAGCTACAATTAAACATTCCTCAATAGTTTCCAACATCAAAAAAATCTATATAAAAGTACAATCTTTAACTAATTTAAAGAATCGAACTAATAACAAACACCAAAAGTCTAAGGAGAGACCGTCATCCTTTAATCTTAAAAGTAGACGGACCCATGTTGGTCCAACCAAGAGATATAATTATCTAATTTGACTTGCGCTTGCAGAAAGCTTGAGTTAAATTACCTCGAAGCTCTTCTACTTTTATCATAAAATAAGAAAAGAACTAGCTCAAGTGGTTAGAGCTCTCATATCCCAATCACGAGGTTGGGAGTTCGATTCTTATCAGTGACTTCGTGCGCACATTTCAGACAAACAAAAAAAACACTAATACAGTCTTTTCTAAGAATTTGTGTACGAAATATACCTTCTTAGCTTTCTCTTGCCCAATCACAAACCTATCAAGCCCTTTACAAATCTCCTTAGGAGTAGGAAACCCACTCCCCAAGCTTGACCCACCCCAAGACCCATCCTTTGAACTACCACCACCACTACCACCACCA
>CAAKMY010036817.1:1203-20410 GCA_901111285.1 Corrigiola litoralis
AATTTGAAACATAATTGAACCATGAGTGTTATAGTTATTGAAAAGTCTTTAATCAAGATGGTGTCCTTTGGCTTACTATCCTACATAAATTTTATTAGGAGTTTTCTTTTAAATGACCCTATTAAATAGGTGAGACGTGTTGTCCCTTTAGAATTCCTTACGTGTTTAAGATGATAGTATAGATAAGAGGGACGTACAAGCTTTTACGTACGTGATTTTTGACATTTTAGGGAGTAACTCTTACAAGGCCATTCTCATGGCTTGTGACTTTGTTCATCTTTTCATAATCTAAGAATAAGTTTTATTTCCTTCTTTTCATTTTATTTATTTTATCTAATTATGTTTATTTATTTTATTATTACTTTTAGTTTAATTAGTGAGTAGTCTCTTAATTTAGGGGTAGTTGAACCCTACCATGATCATGATGTATGAGTAGATGATTTCTCCATATCCCCCGTATTTACTTGTTAATATCCTTGTACTAGCTATTACTTGGGCTTATCATCTATTCATCTAGAAATAGAGTTTAAATACTTTTGGTTGCGACGACTAGCGAAAGTTAGAGTCCTAATTACGAAGGCTGTAACTAGTGACCAACATTCACTCTATAAGAATAGTTGTTTTGTTAGTTGGGATTATTTGGTATTGACCCTTAATGCTTCTAATTGCTATTAGGTTATCTATGAGAATAAGATCATTAGCGTTAAAAAGGCCTAATTTACCACAAAAGTGGAGTTTAGGTAATGACTAGGGAACACCAATCTCACATCAGAACTTGGCTAGTAAATTGGGGATAAGGGGATTGATTTCATACTCATGTGTATTGCTAGTGGGGATACTATTCCTAAAGATTCTTTTCATTTGATTGTCTTCATTAGTTTAGCTTTTTATTTATTTGTTTAGTAGTTGGCACTCCACTCCACTAATCGATTCGCTTAGCTTACTCGTAATCTAGGAAAGACTAGTGCTTAATTCCTACCTCCCTAGAGTTCGACCCGTATTCGTACTACAATGATTTGTGCGCTTGCGGTAATAAATTATCAAAATAAGGTGAATCCGCAAGCACGAATCCACAAAGTTTGTCGTAACCCACCAGCGATAGTTAAGTAGAATCCATCAATTTAGTTTTTGGAATCCACAAAGAACAAGAGATAAAGTCAAAGTATTTGAATAATAATAATAAAGTATCCATCAACCAATACAACAGGCCCCATATGTAGTAAAGTACTAGGGCTAAAGTAGGGTAGAATAATGAAATACGAAAAAAATAAGAAAAACAAACGTCCGTAACAGAATAGGCGAGACCCGATTTGGTTTGGGCTCACCCGGTCGGGTCCGAGTATCTAAAACCACATCTTATATAAACCCCGATCGGGTCAAAGGCATACCTGGTCAGGTCAAGCGCATACCCGCAGGTCAACGGATACCCGGTCGGGGCCGAGAGCTGCTACTTTTGTTACGCCAAGAAACCCCATACCTGGACGGGTATGGGTCAGACCCGGTCGGTGCTTCTAAACATGGTTCTCCTGGACGCCTCCAACGCGCAAACCTCCTACATTTGTAGGTCTATTAACATGGGTCATGACCATTAATCGTATGTCTACAACAAACTCAATGCACTAAAACTTAATAAAGAAGAAAACATGCGAATAAAATTTCTCATCTCATTCAAATTAAAAAAAAAAACGAACACACACACACACACACACATCAAAGCATATGGAGTTCTTAAGCCTCCACCTATAAACATATGACATGCTTTGGATTCCTCATTCTTCATGCCAATGGGCACATTCTTCACTATTTATGCCACTATGAACGAATATGACTTACCTCCGAGGATCAAGATAAGGAACCACTTTTGATAGTGACGAGGAAGGACACATTAAACGAACCATGAAGAACACATGGTGCCATGTTTGACATATGATAAGATTAATTTATGAAAATGATACCCTAACACATGCATGTCCCAACAGTCCTCTCAAAGAGATTCATAACCATCATAAATCAAAATATTCACTTCATACTCATGATGGAGTCTCAAAGATATTACCTATGTAGCCAAAAATAAATCAAATCGACCATCGGAGTTCTTACTTATGTTCATTAATATTAACCATGCACGGTGTTCACATATATAATTTACATAAGATTCGTGCTTTTAATGAGCATATAGGAAATCGATGAGCCCTTAAAACCACTTATCAACCTTATAGGCATAAGAATTACATTCTTATCTCCAGTAATATGACAAACTAGCTATGGATGTTGAATAGGAAACTCAAGTTTAAGCGAAAATATGGTTCAACAAATGAAGATCATTCTAGGGGTATGCTGAAAACCTTTTATATAGTAGGTCTTGATTTATTCATGATTACATTTGACATTCACATATTTACGGAACTTGCCTACTTATGCGCTTTGTACTTCAACAACTCCAAGTGCTCTAGGAGACTTGCAATGAAATTTTGACCGACATCTTTTGTTGGTCTAGAATGTCATGAGCGAGTATCCCCTAGGGGTCTAATAGCTCGAGTCTCGCTGTATTAGGGATTCTAAGAAGACAATTTCTTTCTTTCAATTTCATAACATTGGTGCATTTTTATCTTTTCATTCATAGCTTGGGGATGTTTACTTTCGATTTATTTCATCGGGTTTTTTTCATTGGTTCTTCCTACTTAGACAAAGGCAGGATAAGTCATAATACTAGAGTCATATTAATGGTACCGAAGAATATAGGTCAAATGCTCACTTGGGCTTATAAATGAGTCAACCTCATGGTGTAAGGTCTTTTGCCTTTTGTGCTCGCGATGATCCTATATATACCTATCTCATTTCTAAGAGTGATTCATTGTGTCTGAATTTGCGATCATTATGTCATATTCATTGAATTTGGGAGAAGGCAAAAGCTTGTTTCATGTTCTTCAATTATAAAGGATGCTTGCTCTTTCGTGTTCATCAGTTGTCTACAAATTTATATGCACAATCACGAAATTACTACCCATCGTTCTAGTGGATTAGCTCGTTCAATATGTTAGTATGTGTATGTCAACTATATTGTTGTTCTTCTTCATTCTTTTGTCCTATATATGGGCAGATCCGGTGGGGCTAGTGTAAGCCACGAGGCCCACGACCCAGAGGGAGCCCCAGAGGAACCTCGGATAATAAAGCCCGAAGCTGAGTGACCAGAAACTAATCGAGAACCATCAAAATTAATCTTCACGAACCCTTGCGGAGGACTCTTACAGAAGATGTGAGCTTGAGAACGCTTATCAGAAGCCCTAGACTGGCTGGAAGAACCCTCCTCCTCTGGTTGAGAAATCCAAGAGTGATGGGTGGTGGAAACCAGAAATCTGACTTGATCTCTCGAACAAGCCTTATTATTGAATATAAGTTTATTCCTTAAGAACCAGATCGCCCACCAGAGAATGCAGAGCCATTCCAAATCCTTTGGTGGTAAAGTATTTCTGTAACTTACAAAGGTTTCCAACCATAGATAATAAAGGGTCAAAGGATGGTGTGATGCTAGAAACAACATTTGATGTCTGAAGCATCAACCAATTAGTATATCAACAAAAAAAAGGGCAAGAAAAAAAATAAGTGAGCTGAATCTTCAGTGTGATGTGAACACAATTCACATTGCAATGGAACCGAAACATGACTTTTAAACAAACGATCTCTAGTTGTAAGAGCATCCACACAAAGTTCCACATAAAGTGTTTAATTTTGGGTGGAACATTTAATTTCCAAATTCAATGAAAATCACATTTAATACCTTTATAATTATGAAGACCTTGCGCTAAGCAACAAGCCGATTTTGTAGAAAACCAACCTTCGGAACTAAATCCCCAATATAGACGATCATGTAAGTTATTATGTGGAATAGGGATATCCGTAATTAAAGTGACAATGGATGGATCAACAACAGAATATAACTTATCGATATTCCAGGTTTTATTGTCAAGGATAAATTCATCAACCAAACTATCTTAATTAATAGTACTTGCATTTAAAGCCATATCAATTATAGGGGAAGAGAGAACCCAATTATTTGTCCAAAATTTAACTGTCCAACCGTGCCCAACTTGCCATCTTAGAACTTTTGCAAATACAGGACGAAGAGAACACAATTTACTCCAATTCAAGGTTAGAGAAGATTTAGGCTTTGTAAAGCATAAAATCTCTACCTTTGAGGTATTTATGGTTAATTATTTGCACCCTGTGATTATTTGGTTCCGTAATAATTTTCCACATAAGTTTCATCTGAAAAGCTTTATTAATAGCCTCATTTTTACGGAGACCCAAACCACCTAATGCTTTAGAATCACAAATTCTATCCCAACCCACAAGATTAGGGCTCTTAGAAGATTTTTTATTCCAAAAGAAATCACGATTAATCTTATCTAAAGAACTGTGCATGCTATTGGGGAACACGAAGTTTTACATCAAATGAGCAGGTTTTGCAGCCAAATTAGATTGAATTAGGACAGAGCGATCGGCCTGAGAAATAGAATTTGCTTTCTATTTAGTAAGTTGGTTACTAGCATTAATATAAGCCTCTTGAAAAGTTGACTTGTTGACTCTACTATTGATGATTGGGCATCCAAGATATTTATTTAGAGCCATTGATTCCGTCATATCAAGAATATTCTTAATATGAGATCTAGTAATGAGATTAACATTATAAGAACATTGGAAAGCTAATTTTTTGAAATTAATGAATTGACCTGAATTTTTACAAAATTTATCAAGAATCCTTTTTATAATCATACAAGTCTTAACATTAGCCTTTGCAAAAATAATAGTATCGTCAACGAATGTAAGAAAAGGAATACTATTACAAGTGGGGGTCATACGAATCCCAATAGGATCAATGTGATCTTCACTAGCTACTTGCAGATTATGAGCCAAAAGTTCAGCACAAATAATAAATAGAAAAGGTGACAAAGGATCACCTTGTCTACTTCCTCTTGAGACAGAGAAAGGTTGAGACGGTTGACCGTTAACAAGTATTGAAAAAGAGTTAGTGCAAACACATTCTTTAACCCAATTAATCCAAATGGGATGAAAACCAAATTTCTTTAGTATGGCAAAGATTAAGTCCCAGTCTAATCGATCATAGGCTTTTTCTAAATTAAGTTTGACAACAACCCAACCCTCTCTACCCTTTTGCCGACGGAACGAGTGAAAAAGCTAAGTTCATGAGCAATGAGAATATTATCCGAAATGGCACGATCAGGGGTAAAGGCTCCTTGGAGCGGGTGAATGATTTTTGACATAAATGGTTTAAGGTGAGTAGTTAGTACTTTAGAAATAATTTTATAAAGAGTGTTACATAGCGCTATGGGACGAAAATGATGGGTAGAAGATGAGTTATCAATTTTGGGAATTAAAGCAATAAAGGAATGGTTTATTTCTTTCATAAGCTTACCCGAATGAAAGAAAGTTTTAATCGCTTTAGTGACTGAGTGACCAACAATATTCCAATACTTTTGGTAAAATAAAGCTGAGAAACCGTCCGGACCAGAAGATTTGTTGGGGCCTTGCTGAAAAGAGGATCTTTAATTTCTCTAGTAGAAACTGGACGAATCAAAATCGCATTATGTTCAGAAGATATTTCACTACTAATAGTATTAAGATCAAAAAGACTATCAACAGAACAAGAACTATCATTCTGAAACCTAGTCTTAAAGTCTTGAGCAAAAATTTCAGGAAGTTTCTTATAGTCCGTTACGATTTTACCATTTGTAAGAGTAATACTACGTATAGTGTTTCTGTTTTTCCTTATCGTAGCGTGTGTATGAAAATAAGAAGAATTTCATTATGCCTAGGAAACATCACATAACAATTATTCTCACATAGTAGTGGAAAATTAGACATCAATTATTCCAAAACTATGTCCTATTTCATGAGAAAAGCTTTCTCATTATACCACATCCCCATAAATAATATTGTTAGTATGTGACTTGAACAAGTCGGTTTCGGTTTTGGATGAGATGGAAAAAGGAGTCGAAGATTTGTGTTCGGGCTTACACTCGAGTGGTGTCTTGAGTTGGGTGTCGCGCATAACAAGGCAAGAGCAAGGAGCAGACTCACTCAAGTCGAGCGAAGCTCACTCGAGTCGAGCGTTGGTCCTCGGGCTTGTACGTCGGATTTGTTTTCTTCGAGATTTATTTTGTTAAATAAGTATTTTAGATATTTGAAATATGTCTATATTACTAAAATCATTAGTTTCCTTGTTGTATTGTGATTGTACTAGCAGAGTTTAATATATAAACATCTCAGTGCCTTTCATATCATAAGAGAAAGTCAGAGAGAAAATCAGTAGGCTTAGAATTTTCTCATTAGTTCTCATATGTGCCCGAATTCTGGGTTTGTAAATAGTGAAATCCTGTGAAATGCGGGTTCTTCTGTTTTGTGGACGTAACTATCGTTTCGATAGTGAACCACGTTAAATTTGTTGTCTCTCTCATTATTATTTGTTTTATATCGTCCAAATCACCACGCTTGTGCACAGTTAATGACATACGTTAAACTGTGGTTTTTGATATTGACAGTTAAAATTGGAAACACAATGGCTGCAATATATCCCAACAGGCAATACATGGGGGATCATAGCACTTGCATTACATTATCCAATATAGTTGTGAATTTGTGATCATAGAACGTGCGAACCATAGGACCAAAGAGTATAAAAGAAAAACATAGTAATAAACAATATTGCTTCACATATGGTAATATAGAGAAGCAAATTAAACTTTATGGATTTTTCTTTAAATTTGGACCTAGAATATACTATTTTGGTATGCTGACAATGTCAAAACCAAAAGGCAGGTACATGTAAGGTGTAACGGGTGTAAATATAGCCTAAGAGGGTGTAATCAAATCGATATAATAGTCTAATGATATGTGTTTCAGTGTTTGGCCATAATAATGATGGTGTTAAAGAATAAGGTTGTAAAGAATCTGGTTCCAAATGTCAGGAACACCAGGCAGACACCAATGGCTGCAGTCCATTGAGAACAGCCCGTAAATTGAAGGATGCGCATCTTTTCTTAGCAATGAAAGGAGAGTGATATCTAGCAACGTTACTGGCTTCTTGATATAGCTCAGGACACTCTTCAACACTGTCACTGCTTCAGGTATACCTCCTGGATAGGTGTAGCCGATCACTGGCTGTGTCTGCCTTAAGCAGCTTATTGCGTCCGGATCTTCCCAGTCGCTCCCACTAGTTTACAAAGTTTCATATTATCAGTTTCATGCCTCCACCATTGAACAATATACGCACTAAGTACTAAGACGCATTTCTGACACACCTTAAATAATCCAGAAAATATGATTGGTTTCAGTAGTGCAAAGTACCTGGGACTTACAATGACGCTTAAGTAGAGGCAGCTATTAGTGTTTGTGAGCGAAGGGCTTACGCCACATAGATACGTACTACGAAGTACCATTTCCCCCTTACAAGCCCCCTCCCCTTGACTGGAGCCATATATATGATTGTGTGATAAAATAGTTATATTTCAGCTTGTATGCTGTATTTCTAGCGGTTGGTGTGCACTTGAATATAACTGGATGGTATTGTAATTTAAGTGGACCTCGTATGATCCGTCTGTTGTTATTCAGACCCCCAACTAAAAATGAGAGAGTTCTGTGGTAAATGGTATCTGAAGATTACTCCTTGGACATAACTAATGGGTTTACAGGATTTTCTACCAAAAACTGTGAATGGTGCTTCGTTTATAAAGGTCTGGAAACGCTTACTTGTAATGAGAGGGCGAAATGCCTTGAAAGAACACCTTTGTTTTTGTTGGATCAATGGTGGCATCTACCCACTTTCCCCACGTTTCAAGTGCTTTTTGAAACGCAACCATGCGATCCATGTCTTTAAGTGTTACATTTCCGATTCGAATATAGTCCCATCTGCACAATGAAAACGTCACTCAGCATAAACAATCGAAAACAATCATCGATCAGTTGATTCACTTTTATCTACTAGAAAGATTTGAGATTCCATGAAACTCAAAGAAACATAAGTGATCAGTGTGTGGATCTAGTGGAGAAGGGGGATTCAAATAAGCTCATTGTAAGGGAGAGTTCAGCAAACTAACGGTTGTGTGGGTCCCCGACGACTCCACCAATGCCAAGTGTTGAAAATAAGGACGTCCATGTTTCTCCATAGCCTACCTCCGTTAATGGAGTCTAGCTTCAAGATCCTCCCAATCCTCTCTCTCACAACATCTACAAGGTAAACACTTCGGTCAAGCATTACTTTCAAATCGTAGTCCTGCATCATATACCACATAGAAGACTTTAGCTAAGTTCACAGTTATAATGAGAATGCACTGAAAATGTATAGGAGGACATCATAAAGGCGATAATGGACTCACTGAAGTTGTAAAATTAAAACGAAAAAGAATTCATATACGGGGTATAATTTTGATTTCTAGTTGAGAAAGGTTGCCTTACAGGGAAAGCAAACGTCGAAACATCATCTTGTCGTGATAGATTATATCTCGCTGTAGGTACCGCAGAATGCAACATGCATGTAAGCGATTGCCATTGATTTAGGCTTAAAGAATCTCCGACAAACATTATACTCTTTCCTCTAAATCTTTCCAGGAAATCTCGAGCGTTGAATCTGCAAAAAGAGTATTCTAAAGAACAATCAATTTGAGAAAATCAGCAGTGGTTGCAAGACAACTCCTACATTGTTATACAACTTAAATACATTTACGTTCATAGAAAAAGTACCAGACGATTGGATATGAATGCGAAGTATGAATGATTCTGTATAGTATTGATATCGATTGGCAACCAAGTACCAACAAACATTGAGCACAAAACCTGATAAAAACTGAACTCTCATACTGTATGCACAATTATGCATGCTTTCTGTATCGATCCGCATTCCATAACAACAGACATTTAGACAAGAGCTATAGTTGCGTAATTGCATATACAGCTGATCTCACAATAAGGCCATTAGAATTGTAATTTTTAAAATGAAGCTATTTACGCTTTGCCATGTTGATATGTTCTGGCTTTTAAGATGTTTGTAGTGCTTAAACATTTGTCGTCAGTGAACTGCAAACCTATCATAAGAAAGAAAAAATAAAAAACGTATGATCAACCAAATCTTTGCAGTATCTGAGTAGAGTTCGAGTGCATTGCCATGATGCTAATGTTTGTGTTACCTGCATTTGAGCATAACAGCAATTTAATTGGACGGTAAGACTAGTGTATTTCTCCAAAGAAAAATCGATAGTCAAGATCAATGGGTGACGGTCATAAACTACATTCAATATTATGTCTAAATTTATGCGGAACTACAAAAGAGTATCTGTGCCATTTTTTTCGATGGAATGTTAGGTTTTATTGAACGGCTAAAGCCGTGACGATCATGGTCCTAAAAGGCAATATCAATATCAAGTAAAAGGTACATTTTGCAATACAAGCCCTAGATCATGAAATCTAAATCTCAACAATGATTACGCCTCATTATGATCATTTGTACCGATACTTTGAACTCACTTAAAATCAACTCAATTATGTTTAGTTGGTTCATTTCCCTTCAATTTTCTAAGATTTAATTTGAAACGATTTTAACTCGAATATTGTGAACAAATATTTAATACGTACTTTTTTTATGAATATAGCTTGTAGTAGTGATTTCAGCTGGTAAAAAAATATTATGAAATAAACAAAAATCTATTCTCCTTTTTCTGTTTTAGTTGCATTATGTTTTAATTGAGAAGATGAGACCCTACTAGCACCCACATATTATAAATGTTGAGATTGTTTATCTAAGTAACGTTTACAATCCAAATTCCGAAATTGCAAGTTAATGTTTCTATTATTGGAAGAATATTTAATACAACAAATTAACCACGTTTCTTTTTGTTTATGTATAAATATTTAAATTTTATACTTTTGTAAAAGTTATCTTCAAACCAAATAAGATTATATATAGTTAATTTGTTATATCCTAATTTGGCTATATATATTACGGTCGAAAAATTAAAAAAATTAATTCGAAAGTCGAAATGAAAACCACACTGGAATAATAAAGAGGAAGTATCGAAAGTGACCAAAGAAAGGTAAAAATGTGTCGAAAGACAGAAAGATGCAGTTCCCACCGCGAAGCCCGTGAAAATCTTTCATGCTCCAAGATTTTCAATAAACACAGACATGCTACCAGAATCTGTCCCATCCCATCCACGGTCCACCGTCCAACGCCATTAAACATCACATATTTAACTCTTTGTGACTAGTGGAGTACATTATCCTTATTTATTTGTGTGTGTTATTCATTTCTTTCCGTCAATAAGCTTTTTTGGTGTTGGGGGCATGCACCCCGTGATCCGTACAAACTACCAAGCAAGAAAGAAATGCCGATCGAGCCAATAGAACCGAGCCAAGAGATCACAATTGGCCTTAGTGTGTGTGATTTTTTAGCCTTTGTTAAATACGCTCTTCCATTTAATCCAGGGGCTAACTCTAATGCATACTAGTAGATTTTTAACGTCACACAAGAATTAACTCCATTACAATGAAAATATTACAGATAATAAAATATTAAAAAAAAAAAAGAAAAAAGGTCATAGAAGTCACAAGGATCTGTTTTTACACCATTTTTGTTGTATCATTTTACCAAAAAAAAAAAAAGAAGAAAAAGAAATAAAAAAAGTTCATAAAGTTCAAAAAATACAAAAAATTATTATGATTGATATTCATTTGATTATTACTATTAAGCTTAATTTTATTAAATCAAGAAACCTCCTTATATGTAACAAGTTGTATCTTGAAACAACGATTAAAAAAATGGTATGCAAAATTGTTAGATCTTATACAAAATATCCTCAATTTTATTGGAGATTTTTTTTATTTATTTTCGCTAATTTATTTTGTATTTGGATTTCGATAATAGATGTCGTATACCTATGAATTAATGAACCATCCTACCCCCTTTGATTTAAAATATTAAAGCATAAGTTTGTTATTACTAGTATTATAATGATTATAATTATTAGCTATTTGGCATTTAAATTATTGAAATAGACTATTTTTTATTTAATTAGACATAGGAAAGTTGATTTCAAATGGTTACTATTGATTTAATTAGACATAGGAAAGTTGATTTCAAATAGCTATTTGGCATTTAAATTATTGAAATAGACTATTGGTTTTGTTACTATTGTTATTTTACTATTTAATACATTTAATACCACTATTTTTAAAGAAATTAATATGACTTTTTGGAAAGATTACTAATGTTTGAAATTTTTCGAAACATTTTAAAAACTTTTACAAATGATTCTAGAGTTCCCCTATACAGAAAAAAGCCAGAATCATGACGGTTTTAAACATCATAAAAAATAATAATTTGTTCATATTACTGTATTTAAAGAGTCAAGTATCTTGTAAAAATCTGAAGTTACATAGCGTAAAAAGGTAAATTATAATATGGACTCAGGAGCCTAGTTCTTCATACACCTTGACAATACTTTTTGGTGAATATGACCATCACCTTCAATACACTTCCTTCTCAAAATAAATTTTGAGGAATATGAGATTAATTTTGATGAATATGAAATTATTAAATAATTTTGATAAATGTGAATTTAATTTTGATGAACATGACAATGGGGTGCATTATTTTGATGAATATAAAATTAATTTTGAAGAATATGAAAATAATACTTCGTATTGATGAACATGACAATGGGTGTCCACAGTATAATGATACGCGTAAGTAGTGACAGTTGTGCGATTTGAGCTGATTAAATACAAAGATTCTGCTGGCATGCTACCCTACCTATGATTATACTCCGTAACTTATAAGCTTCAAATGGACCAATGTTTTCCACAAGATAAGATATTCAATAATCCACCGACAGAACTTAACTTTAGCAAGTACTCCTGGGTTCACTGTATATAACATTTTACAAGTGAGATGGATCTTTTGCACCTAGGATTTTGGCTGGCTAAATTAGGATTTTTAGAGTAACTAAACATAACCCATAGGACTCAGTGTGCAGTGTGTTACACAAATCCACATTTAGAACTATTAGGAATCAGGAATATATTACTCTTATGACATAGGAATCACCGGATGAGCATTTGAAAATGTCGGAGTATTTGATAACGAAATTGCCAAATGCTTCGTATGATTCCTATGTCACACTATATTCTAGTTACTAATGAGAACAATGATTAAGTTAGGTAAGGCACCTAGGCAAGGCCCCCAATTATTTGGGTGCAACACTCAACATCATACTACAGAGCTTCCTAGTTAAGTTAGATTTTGATGAGTTGCCATCCAATAGCTTTGAGATGTTGACAATATCAGTACCTACCTCAGGCATCACAATGTTTGTGAAAAGAACTATGGCTGATGGTAAGGCTTCCACACAGCATAATTCCAGAAAGAGTAGCTGAAATCCTACTGCAATGCTAATGGTGCTGTGATTACCTA
The DNA here is from genome assembly GCA_901111285.1 of Corrigiola litoralis. Lineage (NCBI taxonomy): Eukaryota > Viridiplantae > Streptophyta > Magnoliopsida > Caryophyllales > Caryophyllaceae > Corrigiola > Corrigiola litoralis. The sequence continues at coordinate 13,685 of CAAKMY010036817.1, forward strand.
ACTATTCTTTGTTATTTGATTTTCATTAATATATGTTTAATCTCTCTGGTTCTCTGACAAACTTGAATTGGTGCAGAAAGTCAAATATCCTAATTAATACATACTAGTTTTGAACTTATAGTACGCGTCTAACAAAAATGCACAGCTATCTTTTCAATCAATTTTACCAAGTAGAATCTATACTAATATAATTAAAAGGCGTTGTTGCAATGACAACGTGTCAAGTAGGCATGCCAAATGGCATTATATAAGAGGTCATAAATACAATCAATGCCAACTTGACATGCATTAAATTCTAATAAAGTGATTTATTTTTGTTGCTAGCCATATAAATGCAACTAAATCATAAACTAATTAATATTATCAAAAAAAGAAAAACTAATAACAAGATAAGTTATGAAATTCCCGAACATCGTCCCGGGCATCGCCGGAGTCAAAAACTAGTTGAAATACCAAAGTTGTAAACGTGTTTGTAAGTTTCGTGAATTTTCATAAAAAAAAAAAAAAAAAATTTCAATTACTCCGCACCGCGATATTGATTATGACATTGTTTGTTTATGAATCTTATTAATACCATCACATGTAAACGAAGCAAGCTGTCCTGTTGAGGAGAACATTTATAGTTGAAACTTATGTCAATCGGGACCTCTATGCTGGCTTTGATTTGTCATTGTAGAATATACATTCGGCTCCATTTTTTATATACTTCACCACTAACATTCGACTTGAGGTATGGCCATCGTAGACTTTTTAAGAGTGAACACAGACAAGTATGACCAAACATAACAAGTTTAATAGCATCTGCATTCATTCTAGTATAGTCTTCATTATATGTAACGTGTCACTTTTCGAATGATGATCATGGTTCACTGCATTCTAGTATTACCTATAAATACCTTAGTATTTACTCCGTAAGTGAGTAGAGTGATCAATGTCCTTAGCTACATTACTCACCTTCCTCTCCTAACAAACTTAAATGTATTCTTTATTCCAATATGGTGGGTTGTATAGTTTCCTCCAATTTAATAGGGTGCAACAGACAAAAGGTTGTTTAAGCCCGTGCAACATTCATTCATTCATTCGCCGTCCAATCTCCTCTTGGCTAAAATCTAAATTACACAAAGAAACATTATTCCTCTATTTTGATGCCTAGCTATGTGTCCCCATGATTATATTGATGAAATCCTAAAACACGACATAGATTTGCCTTGATAAACTAAGCACATTTGCAACCTCCGAGATCCATCTTATTGGCATGTGTGTTCCTATTGTGTGCACGTTATCTCAATTGTCACTTTTCACATTTTGTCTCCTCCTGTGTCTTCTTTCTTTTTATTTTAAGATTTAAGTAACTAAAGTTAAGTAGCTATATTTGGCACTATATACTGTCCCTAATTTTTGTGAGTAAATCTAAGAGCTAAGAAGGGCACTAATTATTGCTGAAAAATTGTTCTCTAAGAATAGAATAGTGTCATTTTTGACAAAGGCAACATATAACACCTTAATCTTTTTCGTTTTGAGCTACAATGATAGTACTTTCAACTACATTTCTTTGTTCATTTGCCAGATCAAGAAAAGGAGCTTAGAAAGTCGAATATATTTCTACCAAAAAGGGTGGTGGGGGGAGTGACAAGAGCTGATTAATAGTGGAAGAAAGTAGAAGCAAACTTTGCTTCTTTCCTCCAACCTACTGGATGTTGACATGTACTGATGTGCAGACTATAGGATGTCCAATCTAAGTAACTAACTATGTAATGGAGTACCATATAGTTCCATTTAGCAGATACCAACTTGCAAATCATACAAGCAAGCAAATTATTTGCCAATAAATGGTATAGCAGCGCTGGATTGACATGTAATCTAAAGATACAGAAACCATGATAATGTTTTGCGGAAATAATATTGTAAGAATAAAGGGGAAAGTAGAATGAGTGGATTACCTGGCTAAGTTGCAGAAGAGTGGCTTCCAACCATAATGGAGATAAAGCTGATCCTTTCTACCATTTTTGGAGCAGCTGAATTCCTTTTGAATGAAGGGGCAGACTGAGGAATTATACAGAGGATATGAAAAGTCCACTACCCATCTTCCCTTGAAGTAATCACATCTGTTCATATTGGTTATAACGTTGTTTCTTCTACTGTTGCCACTTCTTCTGCTGTTGCTAGTGTAGCTACTTTTGCGGCTTCTGTTAACTCCATTTGATCCTTCTACTAGTCCTCCAATCAATAGGATAGTGAATATGTATACGCATTTGGCCCTCAGTCCCATTTCTATCATCTCTTCTTCCCACTCCCTCACTAACTAGAGAGAGAAAGAAGTTGGTGTATTTCCTCTGTCTTTCTTCTTTGATGTTAGGTGCCTGTGTTTCAGTTTCTTACTCTTTGGAGGGGAGCATTTTCATAGTGTGTGTTTGGGCTTGGGGATGTTTTATAGTTTGGTAAGGCTTGGACTCTTGGTAGGGAGGGACTAGGGAGCACTTTGGGTAGAAGATCTGCTTAGAAATGTTATGATTGTAAAGAGCGACTGGTGTCCTCATTCGGTTCGTGTAACGGTGTAAACAACTGTAAAATAACATGGAGTTAGCATTGGTTGAAAAAAAAAAAAAAATCACTTACTGTTATATTATCTGATTAGAATATTTGTAAAAGTCCTCACATCCAAGTTCATAATTTTGATGGCACACACGTGACAGTATGTGTTTTTGAGTATATTTTTATTTACCTATATATATTCAATAGATTTTTATGTATCAGATAGAAATTGTTGTATATTTCTAATATATAGAATATACACAAAAAGGTATGGAAAGTACATAGTAAATACCTTGGTCTACCTACGGTTGTGGGAAGGTTTAAAAAGGTTATTACTAAGGGAGTCCATGATAGGTTGGCTAAGAGATTGCAAGGTTGGAAGGGTTCTATGTCATCTAAGGCGGGTAGGGAGGTACTTATAAAGGCAGTGGCCCAAGCTCTCCCGACGTATGCCATGAGTATTTTTAGATTCCCGAACGCCTTTTGCAACAAGATGCGTACTTTGGTGTCTAGCTTTTGGTGGGGGCAAAGGAAGAGTGAGCGCAAAATGCACTGGGTTGCATGGAAGAAACTTTGTGAGCCAAAGTGTATGGGAGGTATGGGTTTTCGGGATCTTCGCTCTTTTAACCAAGTGTTGCTTGGTAAGCATGCATGGCGCTTGTGTGTTCATCAGGGCTCGCTGGTTGAGCAGTTATTTCGGGCCAAGTATTATCCTACTGGTACGTTTCTTACTTCTGAGTTGGGCAAAGCTCCTAGTTATACGTGGAGAGGTATTTGGGGGGCTAAGGAGGTGCTTGAAAAGGGTGTGTGCTGGAGGATTGGGGAGAGTACTTCGATCAAGGTTTGGTTTGATCCATGGATACCAAACACAAGTTCTTTCAAGGTCATTTCGCCTAGGGGAGATGCCAACGAGAATTTAATGATTGCTGATCTTATCCACCCCATCTCTTTATCGTGGAGAAGAGAGCTCTTGGATGATCTATTCCTTCCTTTTGAAGCTGAGCGAATAGCTAGTATACCCTTGAGTTCGAGGAGAACTGAGGATATTTCTTGTTGGGAGTTGGAGAAGCATGGTATTTATTCAGTTCGATCAGCATATCACGTTTTGTTTGGACAGGAAATGAGTGGAGAGGCGACGTTTTGGCGGGAGATTTGTAATAGTAAGACATTACCTCGATCTAAAGTATTTATGTGGAGGGCATGTCGAGATGCGCTGCCTACCAGAGCTGGTTTGCAAAGAAGGATTGTTGGGTTCCAGGCGGATTGTCCGTTGTGCTCGTTCTATAGTGAAGATGGCATTCATGCTTTGCGTGACTGTGGGGTGGCCTCCCAAGTGTGGAGCTTAGCGGGGCTTGAGGTTGATCTTGATCAGTGATGGGTGGATGTGAGGGATTGGGTTTGTGCGGTTTTTGCTAAGCTTGAGGGCAAGGATATGGCTCGTTTTATATAACTTTGTTGGAGGATTTGGGGTGCTCGTAATAAGATGATTTTCGAAGGGGTCTATTCTTCTCCACAATCGATTGTTGCATATGTTGATTCGATCATGGGGAGTCTTTGGAAGGTAGAGGAGACTGGAGCTGCTATGGTGGGTGGTTCGGTTAGCCGTTGGAGTTGTCCTCCGCGGGGATTGTTTAAGCTTAATTCTGATGCAGGGTTGGGGCAGGAGCGTGGCCATGGATTAGGTTTTGTGGTGCGAGATGATGAAGGTAGTGTGTGCTTGGCTGGTGTGAGGCAAAGAGTGGAGGTTCTTGATCCTTCTGTGGCTGAAGCTAAGGCTTTATTGTTTGGTCTTCAGTCGTCTTATGCGCATGGGTTCGATGAAGTGTGCGTGGAGTCAGATTGGCAGAGCTTGGTTAAGGTGATTAACAATAAGGTAGGCGGCCGTAGTTACTTTTATCTTATTGTTGATGACATTTTAGAGTTTTCCCGCAAGTTTTCTAGTATTTCTTTCAAGTTTATGCGTAGGTCTTGTAATAAGGTAGCTCATGTTATGGCTCATTATGAACCATGGGTCTTGGGTAGTAGGATTTGGACTGATGGCCCGCCGCTTGGTCTTGAGAGCCTTATTTGCTCTGAAGCTATTGTTCATGAATGAAGTTGACCTTCGGGTCTTTTATCAAAAAAAAAAAAGTTAAACTTGACCAAATTTCTCAAGAACAAGCTTCTCACACTCCTTCGATAGCATTATGTCATTTTCTTCTTATCTTTCCTCTATGCATAATGCCACTGTAGTTCTATACCCTCCAGGTACATTGAAGCCAAAGAGACCTTGAGATGAGCCAAAGTTTTGTCAATTGTGAAGAACTACTCACACTTGTTCCGTCACATTTTCACCATAGAACTCGGGAAATTAAATCTCGGTACATCTTGTAGAGAAAGCTTCATTTCTGGAATTATGAGCTGGAATCATATAGTACTCTGGCTAGATGAAGAAGGTTGATTCTGCACCAATTCTGTTAGTTTTATAATCATCTGCTCTAATATGTTAAAATCTGTTATCACTATCACCAAAATTCTACTACATTGCTTCGTCGAAATTTCTCAATGTTAGCGCCATTTTCAGAGTTAAAATATCTCCAAAAATATGCAAAGAAGAAGTGGGTTTTCTTGTCGAGAAATTGCAGCAGAATTCATGTGTTTTTGTTGTATTTTGAGAAGTATTTTAAGAAATACTCTCTGATACTACTAATATAGATTGGATCTAAATATGAATTGATCTATTCAACTAACCAGTGGAGCTGATAAAGAGATGTAGAAATCAATGCAATCTTTGTATAGTTGAGCAATGTAAATGTGTAGAATTGAGAGAAAAACTAATAGGAATGAATTGTTGAATTATTAACTTTTAAATGAATCAGATTGCGATTGCTCAGATGTGCATTTATAGAACAATCCTCCATTGTTCTACTTATTACAACAAACTCTATAATAGATTCTGATATTCAGTTGTTGTTGAAATGTCATAACTAACTCTTACAAGTTCCTTAGCTGACATGGCAGCTAACTCGGATTGCTGACATAAGTACTGTACTTGACTTGAGCTAACACTTCATACTGAACTGAGACTGATCGATTATTATTGTACTGGATCAATAATCAAACTGATATAATAACCAAATCATATATATTCAGTGTATGGCTATAATAATGATGTTAAATAATAAGATTGTAAAGAATCTGGTTCCAAGTATCAGGAACACCAGGCAGACACCAATGGGTGCAGTCCATTGAGAATTGTCCGTGAATAGAAGGGTGCGCATCTTTTCTTAGCAATGAAAGCAGAGTGATATCTAGCAAGGTTATTGGCTTCCTGATTTTTCTCAAGACAGTCTTCAACTCCGTCAGTGCTTCAGGTGTACCTCCTGGATAGGTGTAACCGTTTACTGGTTGTGTCTGCCTCAAGCAGCTTGTTTCGCCCGGATCGTCCCATTCACTCCCACTAGTTCACAAAATTTCATATTACAGTTTCAGTTTCATGCATCCTCATCATGTACGTACAAAGACACATTAATGACTTTTTTTAAAACGGAAAATATCATTGCTTTAGATTACCTAGAACTTAATCAGTCTTGCAGTCACATTTGAGGCAAGAATCAGATTTTTTAGATTTTTTTAGCCAAGGGCTAACCCCATTTAGGTACATACAGACATCTATATCTATCTATCTATATAATATACTAAAACAACAATCATAAGCAACAACGGTTGTCTGTTTGCCACGTGGCAATGCCACATGTCACTCCCATATTTTTTTGGTTTTTTTTTTAAAAATTAGTTATCTCTAAATCTTTATGACATAACACCGCTTAAAAACCAAAATTCCAAACCAAAATTCCAATTTTAAATAAGGAAAATTGCGTTAATATTTTTGTTGAAAATAAGATCATTTTAAAATAATATAAATCGGACCTCAAAAAATTGATGCCTTTGCGCTTTCATTTATGTAATGGTGGCCTTTTCTTCTTTATGAGGATGAAGATGGTAGTTGTATAAGGGAAGGAAGGGAAAACGATTATTCATTGGTGGACAAAATTAGCTACGATCGATAGAGTTAAGATCAAAATTGAGATAATACTTCCATTTTGACTTTTGGAAATACTAAGGATATATTACATGTGTAGCCAAGTACTCTTTGTGCCTTTAAATCTTTGTTAGAAAACATGTGTATAAATACTAAGGATATATTACAAATAA
>CAAKMY010036821.1:0-10407 GCA_901111285.1 Corrigiola litoralis
TTGTTTCTCCATTTTCTTTTGTATCTTAACCACGCTACTTCAAATTTTTAGTTATTCGTGAAGGAGTTTTCACACGTGACTCATGAGATAATAGTTACGAAATGGTTATAATTACATATATATATATACTATCTGAGTCAAGGCATGTTCACTTTTATTTTGAGGCTCCATGGTTCTTCAATTAATAAATATAATAGTATTTGTAACCAATAGATGTAAGAGTTCATAATATGTCGCGTCTTTTGAATCATTTACAAGTCTTGTTGCTGGAATTCTTAGTGAATGAGTATACTTCTCTTTGTTGCCTTCATTATTATATTCTATTTTCTAGTTAAAATTCCTCTATTCCTATTGATGCGTTAGGAAAATTTGAAGCAAAATAAAAGATATACACTAGGTGGTTGTCTGGTTCATGCGGAAACAGAATTCCTATAGGTATTCCACTTCCCTAAAATTTAATTCCCTCGTGGATTCCTATAGGAGTATGTGTAAGGGGTAGGGGATGGTAGTTAGGATTATCACAAATTATTAAAAAAAGGCCGTCTATTGTTATTATAAAAGTAAACCAACTCCTTACAAGGTAGAAATTTTTAAGCTCCCTAAAACTTTAAATTGATTTATACCTTATAGAAAGAAGTCAATATAACTACATTTTATGTACGTTTTTTTCCAAAATTACTACCTTTTAAATTTCAAAACTACTACTGTTTATCAAACTTTGGTTCAAAAAACACTACCTTAATCAATCACATGTTACTTAATGTAGATAATTTTAGCGAAAAGGAAAATTTTCATCAAAAATTTATAAACCAACCTTATTTACCCACTTAATAATTATGTTAGTTAAAGAATTTTGTTGAATTTTTTTTTTTCTTTTACAATAAATTTTACTCATTGAGTAGCATGAGATTGGTGAAGGTAGTATTTTCTAATATAAAGTGTGATAAAAGGTAGTAATTTTGAAAATTTGACATATAAGGTAGTAATTTTGATATAAGTGCATATAAAAGGTGGTTTTATTTTTTTCTACTTTATATGCTTTTATTCCAGCATAGTTTGGTCTACTTTTAAGATAAAAGTAGATCGTCTCCTCCAAGACTTTTGGGAGGATTATTTGGTTTGGGAAGGAAGATTATAAGCGCAAAACAATAATTTAATTTAATATTGGTCGGAATACAAGTTATGTAGTGATTTTGAAAATACAACTACTTTAAAGGTATTAAAAATTTTGATTTTTTAATCAAAGAGGTACGGAGTAATAATTTTGCAAATAAGAAAACTTAAAAGAGTTTTTATCATATTTTTTAAAATAATAATAATTATACATGGGGCAAATTGCTCCTACTTGAATGGTAAATTGTAACATATGGTGTCATGTAGGAGATGCATGAGACAAGTTCATGTGCTCACAACGTTTTTTAAGTCTATATATATCTAACAAGAAGGTTTAGGTCAATTAGTAAGGACTTTAGCCACAAGTTTGTAAATCACATTGCACATATTAATAGGTCGATACTCGGTATAAACGTGGCTCCTTTTTATTTGAAATAAGAGTTATGAACGTTATTTAACAATTACTCTCTCAGTTTTAATCAATTCTCCCCATCTGCTTTCTCACACTTACCGAGACATATTTTAACTATCAATAATGGAGTGTTATGAAATTTGTAAAAGACATAATATTATAATGGTTAAATTTGTATCCAAGAGTACTTTTATATGATTTTATTTTTATAATATTATGAGTTATGTATTTTGTGTTACTAATGGTCAAATTATAATATTAAATAGTGCGAAAAAGTAAATCGGAGTATATTTTTTAAAATTTAATACGGCAGTCCCACGTGGAAAACCTGAAGACATGGTCGAGTCTAGTTGATAATCGGGTTTTGGTGAACCGGTTTGGCAAAAATAGGTTCTGAAAGCCCCACGTGCGTGATGTTTTATCTTGTCTTGGCTCAACCGCCATAAAGTAAAGTAAAGCAGCTACACTTGACTTGCTTGCTTTGTACTTGTCGCACTTCTGATGTTCCTGGTACAGAATATCCTATACCTATAGGAGTGTGATCGTTTAATTTTGAGTTATAATCAAATCGTATCGTCTTAAAGTAGTCACTTTGTGTTCTACACTGTCTTTAAAAAGTGGCGACTTTAACTCAGTTTGTGACTATGCTAGTCTGTTTGAATAATTTAGTAACACTTGGTTTTATGAATGGATGAGTGTGAGCTTTTAAATAGGGGGCAAACTCAAGTTACAATCCTATAAAGCCACCACTGTCTATTAGAAAAACTGTGTTACCCAATGGTTACTTAGAAAAGAAGGCCTTATTCAAATTTGGTAAGTTGCAAGCTAGTTTATTGACATAGCGACAACTGTTTTAACCCTAGAGTTTTTCCTTTTTCTGTTTAGGTTGTGTTTTTGTATTCTTTATTTGGAGATAGTAGTTTGACTTGCCCCATATCTGTATTTATATAATTGTTGATTCTTCTATATAGTGAATTTTGTCGACCTTGTCTTGGTATCGACATAGCCAATCTTGATAAAGCTGGAGCAGATTTTTTGGTTCAGTTTGTTCGAAGATTCCCTAATATATCCACAGGGGTCATTGTGACGAAGGTAATGTCTGATCTTATTGGTGCTTCATCTTTGGGTGAGAAACCTTTTCTTCTTTAAAAGTCATTCAAGTTTAATCGTATTGGCATGAATCAAAAGCAATTCGACCTTGTTGCTGTCTTGCTAAAGTTACCCTTTTTTGTCTTAACCGTCCTTGCAGATTCTTTTGTGACCCTTATTTTCTCTCTTTTGAAGCTCTCTTGGTGGCCCTTGCTCTCGGGTGGTTTTGTAAGATCTGGTCGCTCTCTTATGTAGTTTAGATTTCTGTCCCCAGTTAAAGATTATGTGAAGTTTTCTTTGCGTGGTGCAAGGGTTTTATGGAGTTTCTTTATCGTTTCTTCTTTCTTTCGACTTTTGGGCTTCATCTTCGGGTTAGCAAAAGGATAACTCCAGAATGCCCTATCAAAAGACACAAAAAAGGGAACCTTTTGAGTCCATGATGAGAAATATGCCTTCACAGTAAAAGCTATCACTATCAGTCGCTGCCAGCAAAGACCACCAGAGCAGCGAGCAGCACTTCGTAAAAGGGAGTAGACACGTTGACGTCGCCTTTGTTATTTGGTTACGAATGCTCGAACCATTTGATTCATGATATTATAAACCTCACCTTCAATTGAAATTTTTGTGGTTACGAAGTTGAACTTGAGCCCTAGATCTGAAAATTCACGGGATTTTCTGTCATGTCTTTGTTCCCTTTCCCTCTTATACCCGGAAATGAGAATGAGGGCACGTGCTTGGCGTGCGCCATTTTTGTCTTCCATAATGGCATTATCTTAGATCCTTTCTTTTACTTCTTTTTATTTGTGGTTTGTGCTACATAAGCACCATGATCCCCCTTATTTTGGTTGTCGAGAAAATGAAGTGAAACTCTCCTGACCTTTATGATTATCTCTTCCCCCCTCTATATTTATCAAATTGTTGTGCTTAAATCTCAGCAAGGTTTCTAATGCACTTGCTCTGACACTTGAGTATTTATTTTCTATTTTAATATCCGATAGAAGTACAGTAACTGTATCACTCTCCCTATTCTTTCTCTTCTCTTCACTGGTTTGCGCGCTCAACTTCAATATTGGGACCTGTTTCCGACCTGTATTCCATCAGGTCAGGTCGACATGGGTTCGAATTGAGAAAGGCTTTTGCTTGGATAACAAAGGGTTTAGATTTTGCATTTAAAACACTTCTACTTTTTTTGTTTTGTTTTACCGGAATAGCTAATAACAACGACAACTCTTATTATCATTTGTCACCCTTTTAAAACTTGATCTATTTCATTCACGAGTGACGTATGGAGCTGAACTCTTCTGATCATAGCTGGTTGCTTAATTAAGAACAAAGAATTAACCTGCTTGCTTACTCAAGCAATGGTTAGCAGCGGCTAAGCTCTCAAATTACATGTAAAGAATTATAAGGGACTAAACTCGCTAATCCTTGGGAGTAATGAGCTGTTGCTTGGGGAGTAATTCTCGATTATTTGTTTACAAAAGCAAACTAGTCTACACCTTCAAGTCTTGAAACCATGAGCATGGAATGTGAGTTGGATAAAGTGTGGGTTGTTGAGTGTTTCGCCGATCGCACGAAGATTTGGACGGCAATATGCGTTAGTCCGGCCGGGTTGTTGCTCTCCAATGCTTTTAACTTGAGCGGTGCCGAGAATTTTTGTGCTCGCCCATGTTCGGGTGCGACTTGGATTGGTTTGGAACTAGTCGCACTAAAACCCTCGTTTGGCTCTCTTTAGGGTTCTCCCGAGGGTGATGGTGGAGGGGGAGGAGAACAAGAAGAGGAAGAGGGACAAGGACACTAAAATTAGACCGTCTCACAGAAGACCTGCTGATGTTCCAAGGTGGTGAAAGGAGGGTTGAGCCGTTGAGGGCAGTCTATAGCGAGCCTAGCGACTATATGGAAACAACAAAGCCGACTGATGCACCATTATTGATACAAGTGTTTATGGAACATTCATTAAACAAGACTTGTAGCAATTAGCATACTATTATTAGCTATATATCTTGATCTGACTTGTTTTAGGAACCATATAATGCCACATCTACATTGCTCCCAACTGAGGTAATGAAGCAAGAATGCAATCTTGACACGCAATCTTATTGTGTGGCCTTAATTTTTAAGATTCGCTGCGCTGAAAGCAAGTTTCTTACGAAAGACACAACTATGATGCACTAAGAAGTATATATAGAAGTAAATGTGAAAGATTCAGAACAATATGTCTATATAGCAAAGATTAAAGTATCTCAGTTAGAAGCAACATAACATCTATTCAATTTGTGGTGCCACTGCCAATTGAACTATCATTATCCTGTTGATAAATTGCTCATGAACAACTAAGACATGCTAATGGTGCTTAATCTAGGTCTAACAACATGTAATATGTAAGCATCGTGTCTATGTTTTATTGGTATGTCACTATCGTTTATGGTCATAGGCTAATGGTGTTTTCAAGAATTTTTCGATCTTCCTTTTACGAGGAAGGAAATTGGGCTTATTTATTCGTCTTTATAATTAATGATATTAGTTATGTCGGGATCATTTATGGATATCAACAAATATTTTGGAGACAATGTGCTTGTTTGGTGATAATTTTCTTAATAGATGTTTGACTTTTTTAGTCTTAAAAGAAGAAAAATATTTATTTGCTTATGAAAACACATATAAAAACTACACATCAATGAAAAAGATAGCTTAATTTATTTTATATATTTTCTCTTACTTTTGTGGGTAAATAAAATATTGATGTATATATTTATTTGTTGGTTTTCATTTTTCTTAAGTGATGTTTTAATAAATGTTTTAAAAGATGTTTTAATTTTCTTAATAGATGTTTTAATTTTTTTAGTCTTAAAAGAAGAAAAATATTTATTTGCTTATGAAAACACATATGGAAACTACACATTAATGAAAAAGATAGCTTAATTTATTTTATATATTTCCTCTCACGTTTGTGGGTAAATAAAATGTTGATATATATATATATATATATTTATTTGTTGGTTTTCATTTTTTTTAATAGATGTTCTAATAAATGTGTTAATAGATGTTTGAAATTTTTTTAGTCTTAAAAGAAGAAAAATAATTATTTGCTTATGAAAACACATATAGAAAATACACATCAATGAAAAAGATAGCTTAATTTATTTTATATATTTCCCCTAACGTTTGTGGGTAAATAAAATGTTGATATATATATTTATTTGTTGGTTTTCATTTTTCTTAATAGATGTTTTAATAAATGTTTTAATAGAGGTTTTAATTTTCTTAATAGATGTTTTACTTTTTTTTGGTCTTAACAGAAGAAAAATATTTATTTGCTTATGAAAACACATATAGAAACTACCATCAATGAAAAAGATAACTTAATTTATTTTATATATAATTTCTCTCACGTTTGCCGCGACCCTACTCTAGTGGTAGCAACCCCTCCTCCTCTCCCTTCAAATCAAAGAAGGATAATGTCTTCTTCTTCTCGACCATTCTGAACAATGTCATACCAAAACCTGCTCTGATCGTCGCTCTTTTCAGTGACCTCCATCTTTTGGAAGAGTAATTGCGGACAACAACCTTAAACGAAGTCGTATCACTCAGCTTAACAGCACTAGTGAGCAACATTCCTTCACCCCCAACACAAATGGCTCCCCTTACTTTGTCCGGGGAGTCCGGACAATCAATAACCCATATCTTGTTAAAATCAAACTCTAAGTTTGCCATTGTTTGTTGTTACTGTCTCCTCTTAAGAAAAGGTAGAAGGTAACTTACTAGTTTTGAGATTGTCTGTATGTCTGTCTGTTGCTAATCCAATTCTGTGGTCCCTTTTCGCTCACTGCTCTTCAGCTCTTGCTTTCTTTCTTGGCTTTTCAGGTGTTGTCTGTGGTGGGTTTGACTATTTAATTTTGTCTTTTCAGGTGTTGTGTTGTACTATTTTTTTTTATGGATTAAGTTTATAATTTATAATTTTCTCTCTTTTTTTTTTATAGATAAGAAATGACTAAGTGGCTCGCAACATCTCTATCCAACCATCTTGATACAGCAGGCACCCGAAAAAGAGATGTATGCAGTTGTCAGGGGCACTAGAACACATGCTGCACTATAAAGGAACCTGGATGCATTTCATATTCAGATTACCAGTGTAGGCTGTAACTAATCCACCACTTTGTGGCATCTGACCGTTGTCCTTGAAAGTCGTAAAGTTTGCTGATATGAAGTGTCCTACCGTTGTACAAGCTCTAAAATAAGCACCACACATCATGAGAATCTACTCGATTATCATTTCATCCCTCAAATATAGTATTTGTATCCAACCCTATGATTAGAACTCTTATTAGAAACTGAAAGGATGGTTTGATATTTGAGTTGATAGATCCTAAGCCATTCAACACAAAGTGACTTGACTTGCTCCTATTTTTCAACCGCAACTTAATTTTACTTTTATGAGGCCCACATGATAGAGCCTGGGTGTTTCAGCCAAGGCCAGCTCTAATGATGACATAGTAACACGCATGGATCATGCATGCCAATGGGGTACCTCCCAAGTCCTAAGTCCCAAGAATAGTTTGATTCATAGCAGTGTTTACATAACATATGCTAACGTGTTTATTTTGGGAACTCGACAAGGTAGGACAGGAAGGAAATATACATTAATATGGTAAAATGGGGGTTACAATTTACAAGTTCTTTGAGGTTACATTTTGCTAGTTACAAGAAAAAAATGTCCCGGGGCATGAAACACAGTTGCTGAGGTAAATTTGGCAATTGACTTGCACCAATATACATGTTTAGCATTTCAGACACTTCAAGTGATAAGTTATTTATATCTACCTACTACAAGTTGCACAAATTGTTGTAGAACAATGTACTACTCACCTGCTGGTTCTGACAGTGTGTGTTGCTTTTCAGGTGGCCGCAACCCACTTGTCATAGAATAAAAGTTACTGAAATGAAGCAAGATGAAGATGACTGATAAGAGCCATGGATGTTTTATCTTAAGGTTTTGTGGTACCTTGATTGTTAATTACTCAAAAAGTCTCGTATGTGACCGTCTAATTTAATTTAAAATTAGATGGGTTTTTGGTGGTCACCATTTGGCTTAAAGTGGTCACTTTTTATTAACACTGTAATAGAAGTGACCACTTTAAGCCCACTTACCATGTCTAATTTAAGTTAAAATTAAACCGTCTCTGTTAATAATTTGTGTTACTTCAAATACGGGTAACTTAATTTGGTGGACCTTGGTCATGGTTTTGTGGTCCATTATTTTGTCAAGCTCCTTTGATGCGTTTGTTTTGAGATACACATGTTTTAGAAGGGGGTGCATGATTGTAATGAGCTTGATAGGAGTAATGAAATTCGAATCAACGGGTGTTTCCAGCTCCATATTTTCTGTTTTAATGAAATGCACTAATTATCAAAAATAGTGGAGCCGATATCATATCATATATTCATATGTGCACATATTTCTTAACGCAAGGTTTAAATTTAACACAAGGTTGCAGCAATTGTTTATCAGTATTTGTCTTAGCTACTATTGATTTTGCCATTGTATTATTGACTTTTGATACTCGTAATTTTGTAAATCGTCTTCATGTCCATGGAGATTCCGACCTTGGATCCTCCCTTCAGAGAGAGGCTTCCACGTAGAAATTCTATTTTTTTTGGTAGGTAAAGGTGGCTCAGCCACACAAGGAAAACCATAAGTTCATTACAGATAATTTCTCACCCCTTTGGGCGGAACGAAGCATAAGTTTTCGCCAAAAGTGTCCAAAATACTTATGGGTTAGTCCATGTCGTACAAATTTCAAGCCAGCCTTCTTTCTTTCGAATATTCTTAGCCAGTGTGTTTGCTACATTCCGATTTGTCACAACCAAATGTGTATGACGTAAGTTGTTCCAATCATCGCAAATTTTGTAGTACGCTACATAGTATGATGTTCCATGCACCGAGATGTATAAACAAAGTGTCACCAAAATAAACAACCTTCCACCAGGGAATCTGAGTTCAAGCATAGTTGATTCTTTCCCTTGCTTTCGAACAGAACGACTCTGTATGCCTTGCGAAGTGTATGACAGGAAAACATGTCTATCTCTCCAAGCCTGCTTAGCTTCTTCGAGAACTTCCTTCAAGCTCCTTAACGAGAAATCTACGCAATTATCTGTAGGAGCACCACTGCACCAGTCTCGTTATTTTACTTTTCCTCTTGCTGCGTCATAATGCAATCCGATGAATATGTCTTCGTCAAAACATGACAGCACTCTAGCATCCCAGGAAGCTGAAGTTGTGGTTGGGTGTTTTACGACAAGATTATTTGAATCGGGTCGTTTTTTATGCATAATCATTGAGAGGACTCACTAACTTCAGTAGAATTTCAGGCTCAATAGCTGTTGCACATGTTTGCATTGAACGATTTTCATGGACTTAATTGAATCACTCTGAGGCATAATTGGCAAATCTGTGACACTTACACCAGCACACCACCCTCGCTAATCAACCTTTTGGTTTTCATTTGGAACATAAGAACCTTTTTAACTAGTGAACATGGTTGGTTCATTTGGAACATGATGAAAAGTTGTTTCGAGAAACAGATTAAATCCCTCTTTAGCATGAACATGGTTGGTTCATGGGATGAAACTTTTGAAATTTTGTTCATCGTATGAAACTGATCTTTGAATACAGAAAATTATGAGATTAGATTGTATGAGAAAGAATTGTGGTGTGGATGTAAAAGTACATTGTACAAAGTTTCCTTAATGGTGTCTGAGCTTTGTACTTACAAGAAAATAGAATAAAATCGGACTCTTTTCTTCCAATGGTATATGACTGCTTTGAGCTTACTTGCTGTGTAGAGTAGGCACCGCAAAATTGCGCAGTATTGCCGCAAAATCCTCTCAGTACCAGGTGGAACCCCGAGTGATTTTTGCCACTAACATGCGCCTCCTCGATCAACTGAACAATTGATTCCAGTTGTTCTGGTGTTAATTTAAAATAAGGCTTACTATCTGAGATAACCGCAGATTTTATCATACAAAAATACATAATGGAACTGATAACCTCATTTATAAAGAGCAAGGGAAAATTACTATAAACAACACACAACGTGACTTGTTTCTAAAATGAGATAAAGGACCACGAATTTGAGACCTACTGAATTCAAAGGGTTCTTATAACAAAAGGCATGAGTATGCAGCGCATCAGTGCTGTCCCTAGAATAGAACCTGGTTAAATAATAGGGAATAAAAATACTAAACGATGAAGTAAATCAACACAAAGTGGAATTTCAATATAACAAAAGGCGGATATTAATACAACAACTAGGGGCCTTTGGTGCAGAATTTAATGATCGATGATTTTCGTCAATACTAATAAAGAATACTCCCTCTGTTCCACTCATAAGTTAACGGTTGGGTTTTGTACCATAACCAAGAAAAACTAGTAAACAAATGAAAGGGGACATAAAGTAAGGGTAAACTAGTCATATTAGATGAGACCCACAAAACAAGTGGGTTGAGTCTCACATAAAGTAAGGGTAACAAAGTCAATATAAGTCCGAAAAACATGCCAAATATAGAAACGTTAACAAGTGAATGGAACACCCATACAAGGAATACGTTAACTTATGAGTGGAACAAAGGAAGTATAATGTAAATTATACTAGTATAGGGCCCGTGAATTTCACGGTTGTTAATATTAATGGCCAAATATAAACTTGAGTAATTCATAATGTTCTAAACGTTTAATATTTCGATTCATTTATCAAAACTTATATAAGAAGTGTAACTTATATATTGTACTTCAA
>CAAKMY010036823.1:0-26415 GCA_901111285.1 Corrigiola litoralis
CCCGCCTTAAGTATGACCCGCCCCGACCCTCCACCAAAATTTTGAAGACCCGACCCGCCCTGACCCGTTTAAGTTTTGGCCCGACCCGCCCCATTGCACAGGCCTACTTGACACACAATAATGAAAGTGTACTTTCAAAAAAAAAAAAAATGTGTACTACAAAGAAAAAAGGAAAGAAATATTTCGAAAAAAAAAAAAAAGAGAAAAGGAAAGGAAGTGGTGTGAATTGTGTTGGGCTTTCTATTTCAATGATGGCTAGGATTGGGAAAAACGTTTTTCTTTGGAGGAGACATCAGGCATGTAGACTCTTTTTGAGGGGAAGTTAAACCCTCAAATTTGGTAGGGTAAAAAGTCCTAACTATTAGAGGGGTTTTGTGAATTCTAATATAATCTCGAGACTATCTATTTTTACGTAGTTTATTTTATAATTTTATGAAAAATTAGGATATAAATGTAATTTTGCTCGGCTATTTCTTCCTCATTCTCAACAACCCTCTTTATTTTATGTTATTATTAAAAAAGTAGAGTGGGCTAGGTTTGGGAGAAGATCGATTTTTTAAACTTTTATTAAGTTAAGTAGATTCATTTAATGTGTCACATATTAAATGTTTTTTGGTTATTTCACTAATGGTATATTATCAAGTAGAATTATTTACCAAAATTAGATCAATATTGAGTAGATTCATTTATCACAAATAATAAACTATTAGTAGATTCTTTTGTTACTAAAACTAATTTATAATAGGAAAATATAGTATTAACTATATAAATTTATTTACTAGAAAAGAATCATTATTATTGACTGCAAAGATATTATTTTAGGTCGACTTATTTGCGTTGTCAAACTATAATTGGGAAATTAAAGTTAAATTGAAATGTTAATGAATTCAATGAACATAGGGGATTTGTCTTTCATCTATTTATTCTATTATTTAAAGTACAAAGAGGACGCATGACATAACCCATGTTAAATATTGAAACCTATTGGGTGAAATAAATGAAAAAGAAATTTTAGCTCGTTAACTAAGTGGTTGATCATAAGGGTTAGATGGAGATATATTGCATCTGATACTATTTTATTTAGTAGATAAAATAATTATTCAAATCAAGTGAACAATGACTCTTCTTAGCGGAGAAAATGAAAGAAGTGTATAATAATTCTTTTTTAAAAGATATTACGGGTGTGTTTGGCAAAACTGACTGAAAAGGTGACTGGAATCTGAAAAGGTGACTGAAACCTTTTCAGGTGCCTGGAATTTTTTTTCAGGTAAGTCATAGCTTATTTTTTCAGGTAACTTAAATGTGTTTCAGGTTGTGTTACCAAACAACCTTAAAATTTAAGGTGACTGAAATATTGGTCAAATAAGTTAGACTAGTCAAATAAGGTGACTGAAATGACTTACCAAACGCACCCTACAAGTAGAGAAACTAAACTACTTTTCTGTAAAAACAAAGATAAAGAACACACACACACAACCTTCTATTCAGGTGGCTTGCAATAACACTTGTGTACAAATTTAAAAGAATTTATTACTTTATTTGCGAGTAGGGAAATGGATCACAACCATCGCACATATACGCTAAACCAAACCAAAGTTGGAACTGATGAGAATCGAACCTCCAACCAAAATCTCTAACCACTTAAACTAGCCCTTGTCCTCGCATTATCACTTTGATATTATCTAAAAGGCCAATTACCCTTATACATTTACCGCCTTAAGTCAACAATCACATGGTTAAAGTAGGAATATATTATATATCCCAAAATAAAGGATAGATATTTGAAAATAGGTAATCAAGATAGAGTTAACTTATAAAGAAAGTGGTTGTACATATTACTACGTATACGTACTATAAGATTGTGTAAC
This sequence comes from Corrigiola litoralis, assembly GCA_901111285.1. NCBI lineage: Eukaryota > Viridiplantae > Streptophyta > Magnoliopsida > Caryophyllales > Caryophyllaceae > Corrigiola > Corrigiola litoralis. Next base: position 1,869 of record CAAKMY010036823.1, read on the forward strand.
TTTACTTTTTGAATTTGAAGATGGACCAATTTTACAAGTTTTTCATATGTTTCAACTTAACAAGCTCACGTTTGTTTTCTCTAAACTTTTCACTCAACATGCAGAGTGACTTTCTTGTTCTTCAATGACCGTGCATGCGTGTATGTGAACCTAGACCTTTAGTTTACTTTATTTACACCTTGGAAAAATATTAAAACGTAAACAGTAGTCCATCAAACGTTGCTCCAGTGCTGTATTTTGGTTGTAAATGACGACTCATCATCCTTCATGGTCACTACATCAACAACAAAAAACATATTGAAAGTAATGACGCTGTCACAAGGAAATTTGATGGGAACATTATTGACAATGACTATAATTGTGAAGAAACATACATAATAGAGAAACTAGTGGTCACTAAGCACCCAAAAAGAAGGGGGATAAAAGAAATTAGTAGTCCATCAGATTTAGTCCTATAAGCTATACTTTTCTCTTATCGAAAGGTATATTGTATTTGTGGCTACATATAACCACTGAATTTCTGTCACCAGAATTTGCACCGGCGATGGGCAAGAATAATCATGAATTCACATTGACAGTAGCAATAGTTTCAAACTTGGAGATACTGCATTGTGAATATTCACATGAAAGAAGTAGACAAAATGACACGAAGACATCGCGAACAAGAGAACCATCTTGTTGTTTGCAATAGTTTCGTCCATTTACTTTCTCCTCATATGATGCTTCTCATCCAACAAATGATGTCCAACTTCATAGGGCTCATGTAAATCGTCTTTGTCATATATCCGAAAAGTAGGTGTCCTTGTGATGGCTTTCCTTTCCTTCCTATGCCTGTGATGCCGGATGGCGTCCTCATGTCCTCTATCCAAATGCAACTGCTGGTTCACTGGACCACTTCGATGTCTACCATGTTTATGCTTGTCCTTGTGCACATGATGTAGGTGCTGATTGTGATCATTTAACCGGTGTGGATGGTGATGCCCCTCTTCACCAAGAGTTCTCTTGTGTCTATGGTCGGTATCATGTCTATGGTGATGGCGAGGTTGGTGTCTCTTGTGATGAACACGATCGTGATCGATGTGAACTCCATGCCTCCTGATGTTTTGATGCCTAGGATCACCTTCCCAACAATTATCTTCCCACCAGTCATACAACGGATCGAAAAGTCCCTTTTGATGCAAAAGCCACAGCAGCACAAGCACTAAGGCAATGAGAAGCCTTTTAGACTGATTGCTCATAGAGTAATATGCTGAACTTGAAATGACTATGGGAAGGAAAATTGGTTACCTGTCGGAAAGATGGACAAGAATAGGCCAAACATGACCACCCAACTCATGCACACATACTGCATATGGCAACTGAAGTCAAAGAACCCCAAACATTTGCTTCTACACAAACCAAATATAAATAGTGATCAGCTGTTGAGCTTAGTTAAACCAGTAATGACACAATTACATTACAAGCCAATAAATAACAAAATGAATTTATATTGGCTCAAACTAAACCTTAATCTAATAGCTCAGTCAGCATAAAATCGCTAACACCTGCTTGCGGCAAGATTGTGGCAAAAGGGAAATAGAACCAACAGGAAAAGTGAATTCAAGCAAGAAAATTCTTTCATAAGACAAATTTGTATGTGAACATGTGGTAGTTGAACACGTTTGTGTTATCTAATGATGTGAATGATCACTGGAACTGATCATCTTTGATCACTTCACAGAGCATGGGTAGCACAAGTCTGAACTCCATTGGTTATCCCATATCAAGCTTTAATGCTGACTACTCGTGTTTCAAATGTAACTCTTGTGTAAAGTTTCCTATGAAATACTGAAATGACTGATCAAGAGATTCTTCACGCAGTTGAGTATAGTCATCCTGGACTAAGAATGTGTATAAAATAGAGTGATGCATATATATAGAAAGAGGGAGGACTCCCCACTTTGGCAGTGTAGGTTATTTAACACAGGAAAGGACTGAAGATTTCAAGGCAAAACCATGTAAGACAACAAGCTTCATGTTTGACAATCTTGAAACAGACCTGCAAGATTTTCCTGTGATGAACTCTGACAAACCAGCCCAAAACTTGATCCACATGTCTTTAATAGATCCAAAAAACCCTTTAGCAGGCTTCGGCGGTTGAAAAGGACTTCCCTGTAATATATTATGAATATATCAATCATTCATTTCTGCTTGAAATTTCTTACAGAAGCAAATATGAAGTATGATCAAATGATACTAAGCTAGTATAAATGTAAAACTATTGCATTCCAAGACTTGGTTAGTTCTAGCAAAAACGGGTAAACATATGTCCTACAACACAAGTTCTGTAAGTAGTATATAGTTTAACAAAATAACTGAATGTAGATATGTGATATGGACTTGTGCTCAATTTGGAACAAGTCTGAATATCAAATGAGAAAATGTGGTCAACAACATATGCAAAGGAAGAGAACAGTTAATGACACTCAAATATTGCTCAAGCTGACAAGCTTTACATGTAGAGGAGAACAAAAATAAATCATTTGTTGCGCTACACATAGACCCCCTAAGAGGCTCTTGCTCCACAAGTGAACTGATTACATGTCAACGTACGTAGTTTTTCAACATTTTAAGTTGCATAGATTCGTAATAATCAACCTCAGTCGACTATCCTCACGAGATTGAGTCTGAAATAAGAAATCATCTTGTATTATAAGTATTGTTTCACACTAAAGTATTAGCGCCTTCTGGCCACAAAAATATTTTACTCCAATATACCAGACATTCCCAGGTATGTCTATGTGGATGTGTGTTATAGTCTAATTCTAGAGTTATGTTGTAGCCACATGTTGACACCTGTGTTCCATTGACTAGAACGGTGGCTGTGGTAGTGAACTGGCAGTCAGCTCTGTCGACTTCATTGAACTCCGAGTCTTTTAAAATTGCTGCATCCAAAAGATTGTAAATGTACAACAAGTTTTTCATATGGCCCATATTTCAGCAAAACTTGCAAATGCAAAAAACCACTAGGAGTCAGCAGATAGATTACCAGAACATGCATATTTTGAAGCTTGGTCGGTAGTTGGATAGATTTTAAAAGATCGACTGACGACCTCTTCTGGCTTCATGATATAGAACTGCTCCTGCAGAAACATATTTAGGAGAGTAACATCTCAGGATATAAGTCATGAAAATACAAGTGATGAAAACAGCATGTATTCCAAGAAAGTAAGTACCTCCATCATCGTTACGCCTTTAGAACACTGAAACTGCACAAGATAAAAATAAAGATTATTCTTCAAAGCTAATTTCCTAAAACAGTTTTAGTTATAATAGGAATGGATGTCTAAATAAGTAGATCAACGCACTTGTTTTGCATGGATGAACCAAGTAATAATAAAACCCTGGACCTCTTAACACTCCCTAAAAATCAAAGTTTTCTCTCATTTCTGATTTCTCAGTAGATTGGCAGGAGTACTCTGCTAATCCATAACAAGTTAGCAGTTAAATAGATAGCAAAGGATGGATTCCTGCTTTCTTTGCCTTTGTCGTGTGTCCATATTATAAGAACAGTAGAACTTTATAAGCATTCGCATGAAAATATCTCGAAAAACATGAAATTAGCATACCGTCAAGCTGTATGATGCTTCCACTTTACCAATGTTCTTTGTTTCAATCTTTGCAGTCCCAAACTGAGCAAGTGCTTCAAATGTAGGGACAGTAACACCTAAAATTTTTCCTGCACTCCTGAACCACATTTTTTCGAAAGCAGGAGTCAAGAACGTCGCAGCAGAAAAGGAAACATAATTATATATGAAAAAGTGGGCATAAATATTGAGTATGAATGGGTCACATTTTATTGTTGTAAATGCAAGAAGTTAGGGAAGTTAGGGCATACTGAAAATGACTGTAGTATAAACAAGATGAAAGTGCTGAAGCCAGTTGTAAAGAAATGGGTGTTGAAGAAGGAAAAATAAGAAGTAAAAGCTAACGCAGGGCAGTGTACTGTTGTTTCCAATTCTGATTAGACTGTAAATGTCTCTAAGGAAGTGGAACCGTCGACACCTGCTGCAGGGGCGGATCCTCAGAGTAGTGAGGGGTAGCATAGGCTACCCTCAAATTTATAAAATTTGGTAGAAAAATGGTAGAATTGTAGAAAAAGGTAGAAAAGAGTAGAAAATGGTTGAAAATATAGGCTACCATCAGCATAGGCTACCCCCATTTTAAATTCTTGGATCCGCTCCTAACCTGCTGTTCCATAGAGACTACCAAGTCCCGTAGTCAAGAGTTCAATAGATCAATTCTGAGAAGCAATGTCATCTACTCCCAATAAGGGTGAAAGGACCAAACATTTTGGTGCTCTGAACACTTGTGAATTGCAAAAGGTGGGGGATAAGTATAGGGGGAGCATATTTAGTGTGCTTCCTTGGCAGGCAGATGTGGTTGATGCTCTGAATATGAAGGAGCCTTCGCGGAGTTCATGAAAATTGCAACATGTAACATCAGGGGGCTTAATCTTAGCCCTAAACAACTAGAGGTAAAATGCTTCTTACCTGAGAACAAGATTGATGTGTTGGGATTATTTGAGACAAGAGTCAAGAAGAAGAAAGCAGCTAGAACTATAAAGAGGTGTTCTGGGAGGTTTTATGTTGTCCACAATTATGATAATCAATTTAATGGTCGCATTTGGCTGGCCTGGAATGATTAAAATGTCGATGTGCAGGTGTTAACTAGAACTGATCAGCTCATTCACAGTAGAGTTGTTTCAAAGATCTCTGGTGTGGAAATGTTCTACTCTGAAGTGTATGGAAGAAAAAAGGAAGTGAGAGACACAGTTTGTGGGAAGGATTGAGGAAGGTTGAAAGATCTGTTTGGGAGCTTGGTTATTGATGGGGGATCGGAATGGAGTCCTTCAATCTTCCGAAAAAAGCTGAAGAATAGTTTGAGAGTGCTTCATAAGAAACGCTACAACAATATTGCTGAAAAAGTCGGAAACTGCAAATGAGTTGACTGTGATTCAGTGGAAAACCAAAGTTGCTCTTGATGATGTGATTTTGTAGAGACAGGAGAAGGATAATTGTGAAGTATAAGAGATTGAGGGCTGCTGAACTCAGTGCAATATATACAGAGAGGCAAAGAGCAAAAGCCACTGAAATATCGATAGGGGTCGAGAATTCTACTTATTTTCATGCAAAGGTTAAAGAAAGACATGCAAGGAAAAGGATAGGGAGCTTATAGGATATGAAGGGAACTTTAAAGTGGAGAGACAGGATATAGCTCAGGCTTTTCTTGATCACAATCAGCATTTCTTAATTGTATTGACCACTTGTAACATATAGGTGTAAGACAGAGGTAATATCCTTAGTGAAGATATGGCTCAAGAGTGATCAGAGGGGATTCAGATGAGGAGATTAACTTATTAAGCATTTTCTTTGGATATATATTTGAAGAAGACCATGGTCACTAAATATGAGTTGCATTGGTTCTGTTCTTGGCATAGAGGTCATAGCATGTTGAAGAAGTTAAGCAGGGCTGTCTTAGCTGCATCAGTGTATGAATTATGGAGAAAGAGGAATTTGCGGATTTTTATAAAAAGCAGGCAAAATTGTGATTAAGTTGTTAAGAGTGATTCAGTTCAATGTTTTATCTAGAGCATTTGTATGTTGGTCTGTTGACGAAGTTTGTAATATTTTGCAGGACACTGTTGCTTCAGGGAAGGGGATTTTATCTGTGGAATCATAGGCTAGGTGCGTTTATTGGGCTGTAGTTTGGTCTGTTTTGTCTTTCCTTTTTGTTGAGCCCCAAGTGGATGAATATAATGTGCTGAATTCCTTCTTAATATAAAGAAAATGGGGGTAAAAGATCATGACATCATTTCAACAATGAAGCAACATATATAACTGGCTTCAGAATCTTATTCAATTGCTGTTTAAGAACATGGATAAAACTACATAAGGTGAATAATATTTTACATGAAATTGCATTTTTAAGCGACTGAGCCTCACTGAACACTCAAAAGAAATGGACAGTGAACTATTTGATAAAAAACGGAGTCTCAAGCAAGCATAAACCTTCCTAGTATACATGCAAGCAAAAGATGAAGCATATTTACCAATCCAACCCCTTGACAAATGTAAGTAACACCTGAAAAGAAAGAATGCTAACCTCTGGTAAACATATTCAATGTCGTCGGCTCCTAGTTCTAACAAGAGATTTGTATTAAGAGTTTCAGTCACACCAATGGAAAATGAACGAGGTCCTGCGCCCTGTAGATAATTGCAGTTAAGAAAACACTGACAGTTTCAAAAAACAGCAGACACAAATGAACTGTAACTCAACTGGGTGCTCATTTATCCTTTCAAATCTTCCTACCACGCCATACAATGGAGGCTGCTTCCTGCCAATTCGATTCTGATCAGCCTGGACAATTATTATTAGAAACAGAATACTCTCAATTCCAAATGTGGAGAAGACTGTATATAGACATGCACAAAGATTCAGAACAAAACAGTTTTTTGCAGATAATTGCTTAGCCTCGGCTATTCCCTAAAACCTCATCCAAATTGATACAAAAGTGGGACATTATTACGTCGTAGTTTTCAGTTGTGGTACTAACTTCATGAAAATTCCACAGCTGGTTGTGCAAACAACTCCAGAAGGGGGAGGAGCAGAAGTCCGGCTGGCCGTTAAAAGCCTCATAACTAACGCCGATTTTATTGCACTCAAGGCCATCCAATGTGAATCTTACTCTCTCAAGAAGCATCCACAGAGAATAGTTCCTTCCGAGATCTGGAGGCTGGCCTGGTCCATTCTTCAGGAACGGAAATAAAAGGAAAGAAAGAAACAGCAGTCTCAGTAATGTAACCACCCAAAATTCATATATGCAGCAAACCTAGTAGCTAATTTTCCACCTGAACATAATCCAATGTAGGTACCATAATGACATCAGGGAGCAAGCATACCTGCCTTGGTATCACCAGATAGAAGTCCTCAAATGATGGGATATTAGTATAACCAGCATAATCGCCCACAAGATTCACCCTCAGAAAGTTGTCATTGGACACTGCTGTACGGTTTTCAGGACCAATTACCACTTCCTAGAATAGAAACATGACATTTAAACAAACCTCCTTAGCAATCAAATATCTTGACCAAACAATAGATTCAGTAATAATAGTGATAATCTCAAAAAACAAGATGAGGGAGGCAAACAGAAAAGTCCATATAGAGAAGTAGCCATAAAAGAAAATCGAGTAAATGTGAAAACATATCACCAAGCAGTGGTCAATCAATAAACAGAAATGAAGGTCAGGTTTTGCTGATAAATACATTTCCTCCAAAGCATTTAGTTTAGGTGACTCGGTGAAGCAATGATGAAAGACTTACATCATGCGAACTACAAAAAGAGAATGGGAGGGATGAGGGAAAGAACTTCATTAAACCATTCACACAAAGAAGAACATAGTGCACATGAACTTACTGATACTTTGGATCCTGTCTTAACTTCGATTCGAACACTAAATCCCACTGTTCTCTGCCCAATGCCAAATACATGAAACCTAAGTAACCACGGAAAAAAATGAAGCGTCAGATAGAGAGATAAGTAAGCTCAATAAGTGGACTCACTCAGGAACTCCGAAAAACACAGATAAATGTAAAGAATACAGGAAATGCAGGCACACCCAACAATAAAACCATCAAACTTGATCCCGAAACAATTCATACTCCCAACATGTAGTACTTCAGGTAAACACTGCAGTAGAATACCAATGTATGCTTGTATAAATAACCAGGTGCGGATTTAGCTAGTAGGGAGGGTACGCTATTCCCAAATTTATAAATTTGGGTAGAAAAAGGTATAAAAATGGTAGAAAAGATTGAAAACTATAGCAAGAATAATAGAATCGCTACCCTCATTTTATTGGATCAGCTCCTACCAAGAACAAGGTGAATCATTTAATTCTGTTAAATTTGTAGTGACTATTTGGTAAATTGATGATGAAAGTTAAGACACGGCTAAAATCCTAGAATGCGTTCAGTACTGACATTAGAGAATGGCAGGAGTGGCACCCATTCACCCAATGGACTACACATAAACACAATGTAAAACATACATGAAAAGCAACAAAGGAGGAAAACAAGGTATACAGATCAAACAGTGATCATGAGAAAGAAACCAGCTTAATGTGACATACCAATCACCAGGGAATCTCAGACAATGTGCTGTATTTGCTTTTCCTTTTACTAGCTTGTCGACTGATAAACAAAGCTTAAATGAGATAACATGAAGACTATAGACCTTAATTCTATAGGAAAACGAAAGCATAACATCCATGTCGAAATTCAGGCACTCACAGAAATTTCCACATGAAGAAGGCACTCGTCGTCGATCACCACAAGGACAGCAGGTTGGCTGTAGATGGTAATTGGAAAATTAGATAGAGGATCAGGAAGGGAGAATGAAGAGGGGAGTGCAGTTTCAAGAAGTAAAGGTTGCCTTTAACTACAAAGTTTCCCTTTCTATCAAAGAGAAGTTACAAATTGTTGAAGTAAACTTGTAACTGCATAGTATTCTACGCTACCTAAGACAAATTCTTCATTTATTCACCAGAGACCTTAATATGTTATCCGGAAAGAAATATAACTAGGATGAAGGTACGTGATGAAAATCATAACAAGGAATATTCGTTTCTTTCCTTTCTCGGAATAGTTTAGCTTGTGGGGAAAAAAGTGGAAGGAGGATTTGAACCCCAAGCCATTGCCTAAAAGCCGGGGAGGAATTCCAACTGAGATAACTTCAACCAAATACCAATATTTGGTGAAGTTGATAAAATTTATCACTACTTTAGATGGATTTTCAGCCTTAATTCAAACAAACCTCTAGTATTATGTGAACCATACAAGTCTGATTGTCCAAGACCAACAAACAACTTTCAGATTATAAGAACAAAAGCTTCTAGATGTCACATTAAAGTCCAATTACCTGAGAGGCTTCAATTATGTGGCCTTGTTCATCCTTTAACCTATAGAACAGAAGATAAAAGGAGTGAGTTGTGTCCACATACATAAAGCCAAACAAGTCACTCAATCTTTGAAATTAATACATGTATGTAAAGCACTAAGCCATACTTCCACGCTCAAATGAATACTTTCCCTCTCTATTATGTTAAAAGAAAATGCTCCACCCCCCCCCCCCCCCCCCCCCTCTTCCCTCTAGTTGAAATATGAAATTGCCTTTTAAGAGAAGAAAAGATGGTATAAGCTATCCAATACACTGCTGCATTGTGTAAAATTCCTTGAGATACTTTAAATTCAGTTGAAGTAGAAAACCTGATGGAAAGTAAAGATGAGATGTAAGAAAGGGGGGGGGGGGAGCATATTTTATGCAGGAGCTTGAACTTCTCACATGTTAAAGTTCCAACAATCCAAGATAAAAAAGCTGATATAGTAACCAAATAGTTCATGAATAACATTGGCTAGGAAGTAGAATGAAGTCCGAAACCCAAGTGCAAACATAAAAATGGGGATAAACTAACTTTTCAGAAATACAAAGGCATATCTCAGTCAGGAACAAGCTCGCTTACGCACCAAAACAAGAGATCAAAAGAGAAAAGGGAGGGGGAAAGAAAGAGAAATTGCCTCTCACATATCTTCACAGTTCGCGCGTCACCATCTGGTTCGCACTTGCGTGTCTGGACATAGTATTCTTGGGGTTTATAGGGTACATCCTGAAATTGGACACATACAGCAGGACAAGTTACAGTTCACTGGTGTAATAAGTTACTACAGGTCAAAGAAACAAAACTAAAAAACAGTCTGGGAAGCTGCACAGTTCAACATAGTGGCATCTCAGTCCATATAAATTCAATGCCTCAGTAAATCAGTAATCTACTGAATCAACTAAGCACACAATGGCGTATCCTATATTTTCCTTAAATTTCCATGAATTTGCTTAGTATTTGAGCAAAACACTCAGTAACATGTAGCATTTGTTGTTAGTGATTAAGTACAAGTAGTGCAGTTGATCTAAACTGTAAAAGAGTAATAGATCCCAGTAACTTTTAAGAGTTTTTTCAAGTCAATAATTAGTAATATTGACACTTTGTACTGTGAAAGCACCTTAACAACACGTCAACATTACGATGGCCCTGCACCATACTAGTCACCATACTCTATAAGTTAGCTCAAAAAGAGAAAAATAGCAATCTAGCATGGTGTTTGTAATACTAGTCAGTAGTCACCATACTCGTATATAAGTTAGCTCAAATTGCGCATAAGCAGCCGTCTTATTGACAGTAATCAACGGGGGTACACGTAAAGTCTGCATCTGGTTAGTTGAGTTTTCCTCCACCTCCACAACCTCTGCCACCATGGAGGCTTCACCACCACTCTGAAAACAAAGCAAGTCTAAGGTCATGGAAATTTGCAATAAGAGTTACCAAGGGAATTAATAAGTTAATAACACTGAGGCCACCAAGCTATGAAGGACATCCTTCAACACTGAAGACACCATATAAAACCTCTGTAAATCATCAATCCTAAAGTAGCTCCCCAACTTCCCATAAATGGTCCACTTTTTACACATCTTTCACAATTAATGTCTTATTTTCACCGTCTATGTTCCATTTTAAAGAAGAGACTATTCATAGGCAAAGAGAGAACATACCACAATAATAAGGCCATAAATGACATAAACCAACCTTCTGTAACAAGATAGAATTACACAACCAAAATTAAATTGTCAAATCTAGCAAGCTATCTTGCCTCTCAAACTTTTTAGAAATTTCCTTGATTTCAACCATGCTGACCAGACTATCAAATCATCGATACAACAACAATTAACATTTAACATCATACTGCTGATCTCACCTAGGATAGGGTCAAGGGACATCGAGGCATAAGTAGAAATCTACAATTTACGATAGAAGCATAATCATCATTCATCATAAACAAGAGGAATCCAACTTACAGAGCTGCTAGGAACAGCCATGTTAACTAGAATCTTGCGCGTACAATTGAGGTTGTCATTCTTATTAGGATCTGTTGAAGTCTTCTCACATTTCTCGAGCTTCGACTTGGACAAGATTTGAAGTGCCTCTCCAAATCCATTATTACTATGAGTTACTAGAGTAGAAAACAAACTTAGCATAACCAACACTATCACCACCACACCATCAACCTTAGGCATTACTCTACCACCACAATCCGAAATTCCCATCATGGTTTAACAAATCAGATGTAATAGTGTTGTCTAATAATTCAACTCCCTTCTATAACTACTAAATTTTATCCTATATACATAAACTAAGACTTGTTTTGAACAGCAACCCAACAAAGTCCAAATTACAAACAATCAGTCACTCCCGCCATTCCGGTATTCGAAACCCAAATACCATTATCACATGCATAAGATTTCAATCCTTCCTGCCATTTTTTAACCAAACAAAACATCATGAGTAATATAATCCACATAATAACATAATGATCATGGTTTTAAAAAGAAGACAATGACATAAAAATCCCATGCATGCAAACATATAAACGTTAACTACTTAGTACAAACATAAAAAAAAAAAAAAAACATGTGATGACTTGCTCTCTATAAATGTTCCCAGTAAGATTAACTGTTTTACTTAGTTGACAAACAAAGTTTTAAAAAAAAAAAAAAAGACTTTCCCTCTTATATGTGTACTGAAAAGTTGTAACAATAAGTTGTACAATTTACCGAAGTTAAGGAGAGATTATGGTAAAGAAAATGAAGAAGAAGGAACAGGTTCATGCCTATGTTAATAGAGAATGAAAGTTAGTTATGAAAATAGTGAAAAAAGCAACCGTTGGTACATCTTTCAATTTTCCCGCTTCTTATTAATTTTGTTGTATATATATTGATGGTGTGCAAGGATTTGTTCATTAAGCGGGGATAGCTCAGTTGGGAGAGCGTCAGACTGAAGATCTGAAGGTCGCGTGTTCGATCCACGCTCACCGCAATCCTTAATTGTTTTTTCTGTCATTTTCTACTTTTTCTAACTTTAAAATGTACAACGTTTTCTCAGTCTCCGCCACTAACACTCATCTTTTTAGAATAGGTAAGAATAATTACTTAAAAATTAGGAATGTCTCCTCTCGAACACACGTCTATTATAGATGGGTAGTTGTACAATTATCAATTTATTTACACAACATTTAGCAGTCTCCACCACTAACGAAAAATGAAGTTCGGTGATTGTAAATTTTAACAGTTTTCATATAAAACAAATTATGAAAAAATCAATAAAAACAATGACAATGATTTTAGTGCTTCTAAATTATTGATTGCTGAGTTTTAGAATGTTTGTATAATTCTTTGATTTTTTGTTTCTTCCTTTAAATTATTATGGTTTTTGGCGTAATGAACAGTTAAGGATTTGTCTCGCAAAAATAATTACTCAGGTAAACTGGGTTTGTGCATATAGGAATTGTTGCTGGTAATGAATAAAATGTGATTGTGCCATGAAGAACACAAGAAGCTACTAATCCTACTTTTGAAATGTTCTTGCCGTGAAAGGTACATGAAACTAATAGCTATAGCACTGAAATTATGTTTTTGAAGCCAATAATCCTAGTGCAATAAATTCAGTAGAAGGCAAACCCTACTGCAAAATTCATCAAAGGGGTTTAAAAAGAAACAAATGTAGAGGCAAATTTGCCATGCAGTCCACTTAAGGTTAGTAGTAATGACCTTTGCACCTTATACAAGAGTTTCTGCATAAAGAATACCGTATTTTCTTTTCGATTAGGAGACGTACTTGTAATCACTATAGTATCACCTGATTATTGGAGCAAACAAACACGGCAACATCCCCTTGCTGAAAAAATGCTTAAGGAAATTGTAAATTTTACAAGCTCAATGGAGGACAAAAAGACTAAACCCTGACTTTCAATATCCTCTTGCTCGATGTGCATGCCTAAGATTGAAGACAAGGATGACTGAAAACTGCGCCTGCAGAAGATCAGCATTCAATCTCCATCAAAAATAGTGGTACAATCCAAAGCTTTGCTCTGAGACATAGTAACAAATCATTTCCTGAAAAGTTTCCAAAATACAAGAAATGTGCAACACTATACAAAATCTAAACACTAAACCATCGCATCATATGCCGCCCTAAGCCTGCAACTCGATAATGGTCAGATTCTGAATCCCGAATGACCAATAGGATCAACCCTTCGACATCCCCAGCAAAAAATACTCCAGCTAACTGAGCATCTAATGGGAAGAAACTAGCCCCTGAATGTAAATAGGTACACATCAATGAAATAACAGCTATAAACACAAATTTATTTAGCAACGCTGGTCTGCTAGTTGCTCTAACTACCCACAAAAATGCAACTAAGCAATGATCTACATTTGCTGGGCAGCTAGAGCAAATGCATCCGCTCAACGTACGACTGCTGCAACCATCTGTTGAGGGGCTCTCCACATCCCACAAAGCACCCAGAATTTCCGTTTTCAGTAAAGAACGGGAAGCTAAATAGATCCAGCAACTCGTGGACAGCTTGTCTCACCAAAGAGGACCCCGTCACCCTGCTACGTCGGCCCCACCCAGTCACAATGTCAATTCGGCTAGGTCCGACACCTGACAAGAGCAACTGCTGGCGGAACCACGCAAGTGTCCTCGACAGAGCAGTCACTGCAGTTCCATCTGACATGACATGAAGGTTAATGAGCCAATAGCAGGAACTTTTCTCCTTCACAGCATCAGGGTACACATTCTTCACAGCAGCCACCTCCCAAACTGAGCCAGCTTCCTCCTTTAGACCAGATTTATGAAGAAAATCGACTACAGCATCAACGAGTCCCCTTTTGCTCTCTCTATCTTCACTGTGCATCATGTCCAAGAACCTTCCTACATGGTCCTTCACATTCTTTCCATCAGGTCCTGCAGGGGGCATAGTAAGAAGAAAGACATGGGCTGGATGACGTGTAATGGCCATAAGCTGCCCACAGAAGCCCATGTCAAATGAAGATTTTGCCTCTGTGCAACAACTTAGGAGCAGAGTATAAGTCTGGAGAGAAGGATTAAGCCCCATGTGAACCATGCCTTGGAGTACATTATAAGCATCTGCAAGCCGGTGAACTCGAAGAAAAGCACTGAGCAAAGAATTGCAAGTTGGAACGTTAGGACATAATCCAGCTTCCAGCATGGCTTGATACCAGTGTAGAGCTTTTTCAGGATTTCCAGCTTTGCCCCATAAGTCCACAAGAAGACCATAGACAGGCTCATCAGGCACCCAGTTCTTGCTTTTCATCTCAGAAAAAATTGCTTCGGCCTCCTCAAGGTATCCACAATGTCCCAGAACTTCCATCACTATACTGTATGTGACTTTATCAGGTTCGTATCCTGCATTTTGCATGTCACGATATATCTGTAAAGCAACAGGGTAGTTTCTAGCCTTTGCCTGCAAGGCAATCATGATGTTGTAAGTAACAAGATTAGGCACACAACCTTGATCAACCATTTCACAGAACAATTTGTGGGCAGCAGACAAATGCCCAGCCTTCCCTAGGCAGTTTATCATAACACTGTAAGTGAAAGTGTCAGGAGAAAGGCCTGCCTCTTGCATCCTCTGGTACATGTACAAGGCAACATCAAGAAATCCTGCTTTAGCATGAATATCAATGAGTGTGCAATATGTGACACGGTCAGGTTCACAACCAGCTTCCTGCATTTGGTGGAAAACACTGACTGCTTTATTAAGATAGTTTGCACGCCCATAATTGTGAATAAGGCGATTGTAGGTGACAACATTAGGCTTGCACCCATCCCTTACCATCTGATCTAGTAAAACATCAATTGTGTCAAACTGCTTAGCCCGGCCAAGGATACCCACCATGGTAGTATAAGTATGCCCATCATGTTTAAAACCTACTCGACGTTTCAACCAGTAGAAAAAACCAAGTGCAACTACATAGTCTGGAATCTGTTTCAAAACTTGATTTGCCTGATAAGCATCCATTGAGAAATTGAGATTCTCAAGAGCTACTTCAGCTGCAGGACCCCATTTAACTCTTCCCAATACATCCAAAACACTTTCGGTAACATGATTAGTACTGGCAAACTGCCTAGCAAATGGAGCAGTTCCCATATAAGGTTTCAGATCTCTTTGACGGTTATTGATATAATGTGGGAGCCCACCAGTTAATTTTGACTTCGGTGCCTGTACATGAGGACCACTATGTGGTGTACTCTGACTAGTATAAGTCTTCGGTTTGTGTGGAATAGAGTTCTTCTTTTCTGATGGAATACCCTGAGTTCCTCCATAACTTTTCCTGTCTGATGGTATACCCTGAGTTTTCACTGCATCTCCTACCTTGCTATGAGTCCCATTGCTGAAACTTCTAGCAGGATCATGATTATCAGTTTTACCTTTTGGGCCATGATAGTTCGTCGAAGGAATCGAAGCAGCCCCCATTCTTGAAGAAGGTTTCTCATGTGCGTCATAAACGCTGTCATTCTTTACAGGTTTTACAGTTGACGGTTTGACGGTAACACGTGGGCCAGTATGACCAACCACGTAAGCAGGAGAAACTGTTCCACTACCATCTTTCGAAGGAATCTTATAATTCACTACATCCGAAATCAAGCCTACTGCAGCAATACCCACCTTCACCAACTGGTCCGTTAGATGAACTGATGCCTTCAGCCCATCACTATGATCATCAGTGCAGGATGAATAACTTACAGAATCTGGTTTTCCCAAATTGCTTGAAACAGAAATAACTTGCTTGCGAGAAGCTGAGCGGTCAATACTGTCTGGCCTTTTAGAAGTTATGGCAGCATCCTTTGAGACTAGAGATTCTACCCTCCCAGAAGGCGAGGACACTATGGCTGATGATTTTGGCCGGAACAGCGTATTCTGTCTCTTTGAAGCACATTTTTCGTCATCAGCACAAGAACATGAGCTCCCATCAGCAGCACCACATCTTGACCCACTATACAATAAGGATCTGGCACAATTGGAGAGGCTACTGATCTGCTTGGCTCGTAGCATGATATCAATATGCAGCTAACCCTGCAAGAAGAAAACGATAATGGATAATGTTAGGTCGGAAAACAGATCTATATCATTGCAAGTCATTAAAACTAAACCCTCTATAGTACTAAGAAAAAAAAGTGCAGGTAGGATAACAAATGAATGCAAGATAACCCAGACAATAGAGCGGATCCAAGATTTATATGTGGGGGTAGCAAATTCATCATTTTTGCCAGTTTTCTACCCTTTTTTAATCAGTTTTCTACCTTTTTACCCTTTTCTACCAGATTTCTACCCTTTTCTACCCAAATCAATAGACTTGGAGGGTAGCATATGCTAGAAGCCTTTATATTTAATCCCAACACAGAGAATCTTCATGCGCACCCAAAGAGCAAAGTCATCACAAAGTAATGACTTTACTGCAACCACAATACCCAAACTCTTAAGCACGATTGATCATAACGAACCTAATTATGTTATCTGATAACTGCACTAAAAAAATTGGACGCTCAGCTCCAACCCCCCACCCCCACCCACACACACAGCCACCCACCCACCCCAGGAAAAAAAGAAAAAAAATTATTCTGCGATGCAACTGCTTTAACAAGCCAAAAACCACCCAGTAAAGATTAAAATAACAAGAGAAAAAGTCTCACACTACATCTTCAACCAGTCGTCTATCTATCATAGATTCTTCAAGGCTATGCTTTCCAATAAAAATTGAAACTGTAAGCTTCCAATACATCCTTCACCAATATAATCTATGTTCTCTGCCCGTCCTCACACACTCTAAAGTCTAAATCCAAAAAAATCCCAAATCAAGTTTAACCACACTCACTCTCTTCAGAGGAGAATTTGACTTCAGGACCAATAAACGATCCCCTCATATAATTAATAGGAAAAGCCCAAGCATCCAAGACTTCAAGTCTGATGCAAAGAGCTGAAAACCAAATTACATCTCATATTATATACTTCAGGAAGGGAACACAATTACCTTCCGAAAAATATGACCAGTGAAATTATATCATACATTGACATCTTTGCTACTCATACTAGGGTAGTAGTGTAGTACATCAAGGACTAATGTCAAAATGAGGATCAGCCCTTGTTTTTGAAATAAATGTTTCTGTTGCAACACTAATTAGAGTGTGGAAGCGATCATATCAGGTCGAATGGTCAAAATTCAACTTATCCAACCGAATTGACCAAGAAACAGCCAATGAATCTCTTAATTGACAGAAAACTAAATAGATGAAGAACAAAAAAAAAAAGAAAAAGAGGCAAAGACAGGGAAGAGGGCGAATCCCAAACAGTATGTTGATAGCAGCTTTGATAAATCGGCTTCTACCAACGATCATCTTCCCTTGTCACCAAATCAAATGTATCCGAAAAACATTATAAAAGATTGAACCCTGAGTTACAAAAACACAGGGCATAAATCAGTAACCAAAGCTTCTACTTTAAGAAATTTTCACACCAAACATTTTCTTCTCACATAGCATGACAACATCAAACAATCAATTACAACAACAATATGACTACCAAACCTATCATAACCTCCTCAAAATGCAACAATAAAGACAACCCATTTCATCATAATCACTGAATTAACAAAGAACATTAAACCTTCACACTAGAGTTTCTAACTTGGAAAAGTCGAAAACAGGACAATGAGAGTATATTATACCATCCTCTTTTTTTTCGACAGTCTTATACCATCCTCCAGAATAAACAAAACCAATAACACCATATCCCTCACAAAAGATTGAAACTTTACAGTAAAGATCCTACCTTTCCATGGAAGATACATAATCACAACCCCAAAAAAAAAAAATAGACAATGAGAGTGTATCACAACCTCCTCCTCCAATTTCATAAAATTTAGCTAAAAATGCAAAAATAAACACAACCCATTTCATAATATGAATCAAATATCACAAAAAGATCAAAACTTGTCACTCAAGACATATAATTAATTAATCACAAACCCATATTAAAAACCAAAAAAAAAAAAAAAAAAAAAACAGGACAATGAGAGTGTATCATATATGCTTTCAAAACAGCTTAAATTTAGCTAAAAATGCAAAAAGAATTTTTCCAAAAAAAAAATAAATAAATGAATAAACACAAACCTTTTCATCATATCCATCAAAACTCACAAAAAGATCAAAACTTTACACACAAGACACATAATTAATCAATAACAACCCCATGATAGAAACCAAAAAAAAAAAAAACAGGGCAATGAGAGTGTATCACATCCTACACAAACCAGCTTAAATTTAGCTAAAAATGCAAAAATAAAAACAACCCATTTCATCAAATCAATCAAAACTCACAAAAAGATCAAAACTTTACACTCAAGACACATAATTATTTACATACAAAATCACCCATGATAAAAAAGTAAAAATAAAAAGAGGAGAATGAGAGTGTAGAAAACAATATAACAAAAAAAAGAAGAATAACCTGAAAGTACATGTGGGTGTTTGCAACAGAAGAATAATGGGAGAAGAAGGGCGGCTATGTTGTTAAAATTGTGCTTCTTCTTCTGCGCCCTTTTTTTTTGGCAGTCCACTTAAGAGAACTTAGGTGGAACCTCACTTTTTACTTCCAATCAACTTGGGGCTTTTTAACTCTTCTATGTTCAGTTCAGTTCAGTTCAGTTCAGTTCACACTTTTGACCTAGTAATTTTCTTAGTAAAATTTTATTTTTTTAGGTAATTTTTTTATTTAATTTTACTCCTTTTTTATATTACTTTTTTGTTAATGTTAAAGAGGAAAAATAAGATTGCTCTAATTTTTAGTTTAGATTATACTGTATTTTAGTATATTTTATTGTTTTTCTATACTCTTTTTTTTCTATGTATCATATGTTTGTCAAATTAGTTTAGTTTACAACTTTGACCTAGTATTTTTTTTATATAATTTTACTCCTTTTTTGTGTGTGTATCAGTATTTGTTCATGTTAAAGAGGAAAAATAAGATTGCTATGAGATTATCTAATTTTTAGTTTAGATTATACTGTTTTTTAGTGATTATTTTTTGTTTTTCTATACTCGTTTTTTTTTTTCTGTGTATCATATGTTTGTCAAAGTAGTTTAGTTTACAGCTTTGACCTAGTACTTCTTTTATGTTTTTTTTAGGAAAATTAATCGAGAATACTTGCAGCATTTTTCTAAAATTGATCCATGTTATGAGTTATTTGGAATAATCCGAACAAAAGGGATTGTTCTAGGTAAATTTTGCTTTTTTCTGTCAATTATTTGTTTGAGGATTCAAACTTGGGACAACCCCCATGTAGGTTGAATTCTCAACCATCGGGCCAACCCAACTCTAACGTGTTATTTGCTTTAAAGAGACAAAGTTTGAGCTTATTTAATTTTTAGTGCGAAAAACTTTGAATGTGATTATTCCTTGTTAAATTAAAGTTATATTGTTTTAAAGTGATAGTTTTTTTCTTTACAGAAAATAAAGTGACTACTTTAATTTTAAATGATGACTAGGTCTTATTCAATGTTAAAAAAATATCGTTTCTTTATCTAATATTTGAAATAATTTATGAATGAATATTAGTAGGTTTGAGATACCAAACAATGAAAAAAAGCTCAACTTAGTGGTAAGATGAGTATTCGGTGACATTGAGGTCCTTAGATTATACTCCACTAGGGGTTCTTGAGAAAGGCGTTTCCTTTCCTTCTAAGATTTGGTTCGTGTACAATTGTTCACTAGGTCATCATGAGATAGCTTGACCCGATATAAATCCTCCATACTTACCTAAAAAATTCATATACTGATCATGTCTTTATTTTTAGATTAGATAGCTTATTTACATAGAGTATTGGAAAAGACCGTTTACTTTTCTAATAATTTGTGTAATATTACTTCGTATTTAACAATGAAATGTCATGTAATGTAACGTTTTAGTAATGTTTGATGTGTATCAGACGCCTCTATCTAATGAAATTATTTTGTCAAACACTTATGTGCAATTTTTTGTATGTCGTTCTTGTTAAATTGATCTACAATTGTGTTATAAACAATGTTGATCATTTTTGCAAATGGACGTCAAAAACCTTTTTATTTATTCAGAAAGTTTTGGGAGAGACCGTCTATTTTTAACTTAAATGTAGACCAACTCACGCTGGCCCGATATAGGCATATAAATGTACAACCCCATTTGGACTTGTAGGGAGATTAGTAAAATTTAGCTTACAAAAAGTTGGTTTATTTTTAACATAAAAGTAGACGGTCTTTTCTAATAATTTGTGTTTATCATATACTCCCGGTAGTTAGTACCAAAAACACAATATATGATAGTAGTGGTGACATAGATTTTCTTTTCCCTTGCATTGATATTTACTTAGTATGGACGTGGCTATTTGCTAGTGACTGCATTTTCCTGGTCTTGTTTTCTTCAGGCTGAAGGGGTTGTATGTATCACGTGTTTTCCGAACTTTTGCTCCATTGTTGTTCACAACTTCATATTAACAAACCACCCAACCACTTGTCCCAATATAAAGTGAAACCGTAGCTAGTTCAGAGAATTTAGTGAGGCAACCGATATGATCAAATCAATTCGGAATTAATCACATCATAACATCACATCACATCATGAAGATTTCCTCCAATTTTTTGTATTTTCTACTCTTTTAAAAATTTTATATTTTTCTGAACTTTTTAGAAAATAAAATAAAAAACAGTGTAGAAGAGGCCCTTAATCCCCTTACTTGCTTAATTCTAACTCCAAAGGTAATTTTAGCTTCTCTACCTATCATTTATGCATCAAAAGTTTATTCAGGTAAAGGAGTGGCCCGTGATCCTAATATTTTAGCTAACAATTCTTAGAAGCTCACCTAGAAAGTGTTATATCTCTCAAAACATATCTATTTATACTATTATTTTATACACCTTAAATCTTCTTAGTTGAGAACACGTGACATATACTTATGGCGATCTATACTATTATCTTATACACCTAAAATCTTATTAGTTGAGGACACATGACATATATTTATGGTGACTTTCACAAATTTAAAAGGTACGTGTCATTTCATGTCAACACTAAAACGCTTACTCAAATCCATGTGTAAAATTGAAAAGGTTATTAGTTCTTAATAATGTCATCTCATTAATAAAAACTCTTCATTTACCCATCTACTTAATTACCCACCAATTCAACTTCCTTTAGTTACAAAACCCTTCGCTTTCTCCTCTCTTTTACAGTTACAAAACCCTTTGCCTCCCTCCTCCATTTTACCGTTACAAAACTCTTTACCTTACCCCTCTATTTTATAGTTACAAAACTCTTTCATTCTGCATTATTTTATATTCTTCACCTTTTACACCTTCTTGAAACAATTAGCTATTTAAAACCTCACAAGTATCCCCATATTCATTGGCTCACTTTTCCACTCTTTTTCCCTATGACGATAATTCATCGAAATCCACATGGTTGTGGCCTCCAATAAGGTATTTCTATTTTAACAATATAATGTTGTTGGTATAGTTAAATTTATAATTTATAATTCATAACAATAAAATCTTTGTCTACATTAATAATTTATTTACGCTTCCAAAATTATTTTTAAATATTTAAACTCCTGACTGCTGATTTTAGTCACCATTACAAATTATGATGAATTATTTATCTTTTTTTAGTCATTTTTACATACTGATTGTGAATTATTTGTCAGCTAATCGATGACAAAGCACATAAACTATTTCAATTTCGATGTCATTCTCTTTCAGTTCTTTTTCATAGTGAACATACACAAGCCTTCATTACATAAACATGCATTGAGTATGTGCATATTTTTCTTATATGTTAAATTGTAAATAGTGAACACAATTTGTTATTTCATAATATAACGTCATATTTATGTCAATATTTTAGATTGATTGCAATTTTTTTGTGTGTGAGATGGAAAAATTGTTTTCGTTATATTTTAGATTTGACTTTAAAGCAAAATTTATTTATGAAAAAATAGGACATGTAGACAATTAATCTTTATACAAGTACTAAGTAAGCATGAACCTATGCATCGCATGAGATTGACTACTAGTTCTTATAGAAAAGTTAGAGCTTGCAAACATGATTCATTCAAAGGTAAAGTCATCCAAATTTAGAAACAGTTAAACAACAAAATTTACAGGGGAAATTATTATACATAGCATATAAAGTTAAGACCTTTCGCAAAGTAAAATCAGATAATAATATCCCAAATAACAAACATAAAGTATATAAGAATAACCCAGATAAATAATCGCCTCTCTTTTATATATTCCTGAACCACTGCACGTCCCATCTGCAAGATTGCCGAGGTTTTTAGCAGCTTTGATAAAAACAGCTAACTTTTTGCCGCTTCAAAATATAAGGAACCGTGACCCCACCCACTAGTATTACCTATCTCTTTTTTTGTTATTATTTTTTCCACAAAGTCATGTTGCGGGTCCAAATACACAAGGGCGCTTCACAGGGATCAGGCCCAACCCTACACCTAGCAAGCCTGTCGAGTCGTATTTATGTTGTGTCAAGTTTAAATGGGTCATAGATCTCTCAATTCTAATCCAACCCATTTGACTTTTGTGTCGGGTTTAAATCGTGTTGTCGAGTTGTGCCACTTGTTAGGTAGTTTTAGTGTGAAATCAAACATGATGGTGGCGATTTTTAATTTTGCTTTTATAAGGTAGAATGATATGATTGACTATAGCATATAAGGTAAAAAATATGCTTATTTATGATAAAGGGTTATTCGTATCGAGTTTTTGTTTCGAACCACAACCCCAACTTGACCCATCTAAGTTTCAATTCCACAACATGTGTATTTCACTCAACCTCAAATAACGTGTAGGTGTTTAACACTATTTGAGACTCACCTCCTGAATGACATTTTGAGTTGTTGAACTACATTTGAACTCCGTACTCTTGGTATAATAAGTTAAAGGAGTCATGATGGTATTAGACTACTAGTCCCTCTTGTACTAATGTGATACAACCCAAATCGACCCGATTAAGAATATGAAATCTGATTTAGCCCGAAACAAGGAATATCTGAACTCGATCTACAATAACCCGACCTCCATCCTCCACCGTTCAAGCCACCACCTTCCAACTACCCGCACGCACGACAACCACTCTCCACCACCATCGTGACCCTTGCTATAATTTAATTGGTAGTCGTGGGTGGTTAAAAAAACTTAAGTTGAATCAGTTACAATGTTATTACATTTATATTGTAGTAAAGGATCATAAGGATGTGGTAGCCTGGTTGGTTGAATGCTTTATAACTTTGGTTAGAGGTCATAGGTTCGAATCTCATTGGATCTATTTTTTAACTAAAAATGAATCTTAATTAAGGTGATAAACTTGATTAGAAAAGAAAAAAATATTAAAATAAACCACGTCATTGTTTTTTGGCCTGAATTCCGTCTCCGGTCACCGGAGATACATTTTCATCAAACAAGTTAAAAGGTGGAATTATTGATATCTATTTTGTTAGGTGGGATTATTTTTGTCAGACCGAGCAAAGGTGCGATTATTTTTATCAATTTTTCCTTAAAATTAATTTCAATACTTATTAAAGTAAACCTCAATACTTATCAAAGTACACCATTTCTCCTCCCACTACCACACCACCACTACTAAAAACTGCAAAACACCACAGCCTACAAGCAACACAAAGCCACAACAATCAAAACAACAAGAAAACCACCGCAAAATCATCCTTGTTAACGAAAAAAAAGCGAGATAATTACTCACAAAATTAAAAATAATGAGCCTAAATTAAGGGACATACCTTACCTTTCTTCAAATTCAATCCGCAACCGGAAACGACCGCCATCGATGTTGTAAAAGCGTACCTTAGATGCTCGAGAAATGTGAAACATTCAAATTAATTTAAAAAATTAAAAGAAAATGATCTTAAATCAAACACATAATTAAGATCTTAAAAGCTTACCTCGAAAATCAACTCCACAACTGGAAAAGAACACCTCCAATTACGAGATTTTAGGTCAAATCCACAAAATAATAATGAAGAACTTCATATTAGAAGTTCCGCAACATTATTTAAAGGCAAACAATTAAAAAATGGTAGCGAAGACGGAGTTGACGTTGTTCAAATCTTCGTCGTCGTCGGAGAAATTTTAACGGTGATAGTGACAGATCTAGCGGCGCGGACGAGAGAAAAGGCAGTGGAAGAGAGAGAAAGTGCGAAAAAAAAACCTCCGGTGAGAGAAGGCAGCAATATAGGAGCTTCGTCAGAGGTCGTCGCCGGAGGACAGCGAGCGAGCGGGAAGAGAGAGAATTTCGTAGGAGAGAGAAATGAGATTGAAAAAGTGAGGGAAAAGCTGAACAATCTTTGGGTTTTGAGTTTATATATCGGGACAGGCAATTTTACCAAACTACCCTTGCTGGCACGCGTGCATTTTGAGCGCTTAGATGTGAGTGATTTGGGTGGATGGGATTGCAGCGCACCACCTCACCAAATTGTCTCACCTTATGAGAAGTCGAGAACCCTTCTCTCTATCTATCTATATCTATATCTATATCGAT